>JBCFXI010000022.1:266295-545358 GCA_038496175.1 Ampulex compressa | reverse complement strand
TATATATAATAAGTACATGCGCATGTACAAACTATTCTTTTCTCCCGAGCGTGCTCCGATAAGGATTTACCGACGGTAGCACTTTGCGCAGATTACGCGACGCGGACCTGGAGGATTCCTCGACTCCCCCGCTCCTCAAGAGCTCTATCCCTGGCGAGCGATTTGCGCTACTTTACAAAGATCTGCGTACACGCGTTTTCGCAAAGACGAGCATACGCAAACGGCACGCACGTCGGATCTCTGGGCATTTAAAAGTACAAAGGCCGTCAGATAAATTCCCACACCGACGAATGGCTTTAGCTGGAAACAATGTAACCGCGCGGTTGTAATCGGTTAGCGTACCGCGCCGTTCACAGTCAATTAACTCGAGTAATATCCGATTCTTTTGCTCTACGTCAATAATGATGCGCAATTATTGTCCGTTAGTGCGGCAAAAGTGCTCGCAGCGGAACGACACGCCGCTCGCAGATTTGTCCGTTCCACGTAGCTTTGATCGCGACGTTTCCTCGTAATATTTCCCGCTACGAGCACCGTGTCTGGCATGTTAATCAAGAATGGCGATTCAGAGGTTTGCTCGTGGCGCCGATGTTCGGTATTTCATACGCACGCATTCGCGGAAACGTGTAGTCCATTAAGAAAATCACTATGCTCGTGCATCGACGATTGAATTTCTGCGAACATGCAACGGTAATTTTTCCTAATGCACGTTCCCGTCGCTGGTGTATTCATGCTCACAGAGGTTCAACCCACGCTAACTCAGCGGCTTTAATGATCCGATAAATTGCGACAGGTGTGGAGGCAAGACGAGTAAGAATTTCGGTGTAACGTTTCCTCCAAAGCCAGTCGAGACAGAGTGCAAAGCCTCCCTCGTTCTTTCGAAGTCATCCACCGATCGCTTCGCGAAACGAACCAGTGAGCGGGGCATCGATGTATTCGAGGGACGTTTCAGCGGCGCAACGTTTGGAGAATACAAATCAGAAATTCTGGGTCGAGAACCTTAGGCCGTTCCCGATGCGTCGGCCCGATAATCGTGGGGCACTTTAATTCCCACGAAGGAGCGAGCGAAGTTAAGTTATCCGTCTCTCCGAGGTGTGGATACACGGAGAGCGAGGGATACATTCGGAATATGCTCCAATGCCTCTTCGCTCGTACGCGAGGCTGAATAGACACGGGCTCGAGGATTTCAACCGGTTAAATTCGCTTACTTCGATACGCACGGCTTACTCGCGATGCCGTTTATTTATCGAGATACATTAGTGTGCAGGCGAACGGTGAACCGGCGTTGAATGTGGACGAGTCAAGCCTAACGTACCGCACATTGTACTCTGCCTCCGCATTTCCTGCAGGTTTACGGTATCCCAGGCAGCGCACGAGCTGGTAGCCATCGGTTTATATGGGAAATCTGTCGCCACTTTTATCGACCGCGCCCTATTTTCCGAGGGAGCACGCGAGGATTATTCAACGCTATCACCGGGCCACTGGCATTCCTATAAAAAGTCCTGAAGCGCTCGAACTTTGAGAGGACTTTGCGTCCCTTCCTCGAAGAGCTTACCCGAGAGTTCCTATTCGCGCGAGACCTAACTGTATTCCATTCCGGACGAAGGCCGTCCCAGTCACCTAAAACGGGGCGCTGGGTGGAAAAGGAACCGAGCACGCATGCTCCTACACGATCCTTCCCGGGAGCCTTCCAGAATTTACGTAAGAAACGCGTCCTACATCCTACGTCCACGTCTCTCTACACGCGTCAGAATGGGCATGGCTCGCGAAGCTATGGCGAGGAAGCCGAACCCTATGCGCGCTTTCGAGCTGCTTCCCCTTAAGCGATTTATTTACGTTCAAATCCCTCTATCGAGGATTAGAGACGCACTAATATTTTACTCGCTAATTAGTCGGAGCACCGTTCGAATAAATCTGTCCTCCCATGAAGGCATGGTAGTTATTACGGGGTCGTCGAACCGCGCGATCTGGAAATACTTTTCCTAGAGTTCTCTGTTCCTGCCTAGAAATAGGGCCTCGGAGTATTTTAAAATTTGGCCTCTTGGCGTCGTACGAGGAGCAAGACGACGCGTCGCGCGATCATCGTCGAGAATGAAAAATGTCGTACCGCCCTGGATATCCGCGTAGGGACGTCGATTTAAATCGGCGAGCGAGCGTCAAAAATGTCCGTTTCTCGTAGGCGCTTCGTCCTGTGCGAGGCTACAGGAATAGACGAGCGTTTCCATAATCGATCGCCCATCATCGGCGTTTGGCCGATGGTGCGATCTCGACCATTCCCCGGCTGAAAATCTTGCTTACACGAGGTAAAAGCGAGGCGAGGAGAAAAGCTTAAATATACACGTTAAAAGGTTTTTCGCACTCGTACGGTGCAACGTCGACGGTGGATTTATTTTTGTAACGAAGCGGGCCTATCGACCAATGTGCCGACGTCCAGGATTAGGAGAGGTAGGGAAATTTGGCCGATAATTCTCCCGTTTTTTTTCCCGCCACTCGTTACTCGCGTAGCGGCGTTCACCTCTGCTCGTCTAGGATCGGAGATGGTGCGATGGACAAGTCGCTTCTATGACCCGACTTGAATGGACGTCATTCATTTCCGAATAGGAGTTATTCCGTCGTCGGCCCCTACACATTGCCGGGCAGCTGTGCCAATACGCGACACACGAATCGAAACACTTGTATCGACGAAAGTGGACGGCGAGGAGGAAGAAGAAGACGTGCTCGAGAATAAACCGATCCATCGGCTGAAAGCGGCGTTAGAAATCCAAGTGTCCGGGATGAGCAGTGGTACGCGAGGCGTATCGAAATGTCTCTCGACCTTTGCGCTTTGCGAACGGCGATATACCGGAAAGATGAAGGAACGTTTAGTGGGACGGTCATCGCGTCCGGCTGGTGGCCGTCGTCAAATTAACGGTACGCACTGCTTGTACACCATTGGCAGAGGAATAGGGCCACGCAATCTCTTTTCCTCGCGTACAATACCGACGACCTTTACCGTACATTCCATTCGTGGCTGGTCAACGGACGAATGGTAATTGCTAATAGCCCGTTCCCCAGCGGCGTATCGGCCAACGCAATCGCTGATAATGTATCTTCGGCGAGAGAGCCGTTTTACGGACGATTTTGTCGGCTCCATTAGGGGATAGAGATCGAAATTTTATCTCGCCAAGTACGATCGCCAGGATCGCCGGTTTTGATCGAGATTACGAATCGCGATCGAGCCGGCACCGATATTCGGCTCTCGGCCACTATCGCGCTTCCATCGAGATCGAGGTTTCCGTGAATGGGAGAAATAGGCGTTAGGTCGGAGGAAAAACGGCGCTTGAGCGCCTAATTTGCAGTCGATTAATTAAAGAGGAGATTGCCGGCAGTTTGGTGGAAATTTGAAGCGCGAAGTGGGATCGATTTGAAAGTCGAACAGGCTCACCTTGGTCCGCGATTTTACCGTGTGCCAACGTTACGAAATGGATAAATAGATGCGAAAATAAAACTACATTCCCGCCCATCCGTCAAATACGCGCTCCTATACCCTCGGCTTACTCGACCATCGGCCGTGGCACATCGCCGTTGGAATATCAAATGGTTTTTCCGTAAAACCCGACATCCATGATATTATGACACTCGAGAGAGGCCACTCGATTATCGGATACTCGAAGAAACTTTCTGAATCCTCGGATAACGTCCATCGACGTCGACAAACTACTCCAACTTGTCTTATCGAAACGCGGTTCGTACTCGCCGGTTCACAATCGAACCTTCTTGGCGCGACGTGCTCTATAAACGCCTCCGCTCGGTCGGGCCAATCGAGGAGGGATGCTTTTGTACGAGACGTACGTTGTAAAATTTTGGAAAAGCTCCACGATAAACCAGCTCCCCCGTTCTCCGGGGGCCATCAACGCGGAATGTTTCCCAATCCCCGGAGCACTACCTGCAATAGCTCCAAGGATAATGTCCAAGTCCAAAAGAGGCGTATCTTAATATAGAAGGCAAAAAGATTGTTTTTCATATCATCGGCCAAGATAGGCTCTGCACTCCTCGAGCAACGACGCACACGATAAAATTATTTATATATTATTTGATTAAGACCTCATTGCAGCGAAACCTTATCATCGATGACGCAAAGAATGGCATTGTGTACAAAGAGTTTAATGCCTGTCCGTACGCCACACATCTCCGATCTGGAGCGGCCCGGTGAAAAAATACGCTTACAAGTGTTGTCGCGAGTTTGTAGAAATGACCCTTATCAAAGTCCTCCTATAGAGAAACGGACACCTCGTCGCCTCGCCTTTGGCCAGGTAGAGCTCTCGAAATCAATTTTTGCCCGACGCCCCTCTAGCACGATCCGCGTCACGATCGTTCGCCGCCTCTCGGCCGCGCTTTATAAATCTTAATTCCGATCGAACGAAAACTTATCGAACCGCCTCGCTCTTATTCCTCCCCCGAGCCTAGCCGGGTCTAGTTGACCCAGTTGTTTCAAAGCTCTAAAGTACCTCGTCCACGGGTGTTCAAACATTTCGTTAAACTTACTTCTTATCGCGTTCCGCGCGGCTAGGAATACCGACGGACGCGGAGACGTACGTCAGTCCCGAGGAGGCAAAGGTGAAGGAACAGTCGTGCGTACATAGGTACCCGATTAACGTTGACGTCATTTTGAGAATGCACGGCCCACGCGGAGGGAGCTTTGCTCGATCCTGCGTCGAGGGTGGCTCGACTAATTTGATGGGCAAAGAAATGCCGGGGGCCTGAAGGGGGGAGGACGAAGCTGCCGAGACGGATGGGTTTATCGGGGCAGCGTTCGAGCGCTGGAGGATCCTCCGAGAAAGAGAGGAGGATCGGCGACGATCGCGGCCGCGCACGCAGCGTCGAGGCAGCATCGATTCTCGCATCGGCCACACGCGACGGAAGCCTTTCGTGCGGACGGTTGATCAGGACGTACGGCGATAAAGAGGGCGAAGCCTTTGAAATTAATAGGTAGGACCTTACGATCGGAGTCGAAAGTCGGCGGGGGTGTTCGAATCGCGAGCTTCGAGCTTTCGGGTTGCCCAGGGAGCAAGCTCCGATCCTCGAGCCGCCGAGGTTCGTCGCGTGGACTTACCCGTGGCGAGCGGAGAAGCGTTATCGCAACATATCGGTGCGGAGGCAAGTCCTATTATTATTTCTCTCTCGGCTCGGTGGCGTGTAATCGCGGCTTGCGTGCTCCCGTTTGAAGGTGACTCTCGCGAGGAACGCTTCGGCGAAAGGTATCGATCGGGAGAGTCAGTGGCGCGCATTAGGAGCGATGATCGAGGCAGGAGAGCTCGGCTCGGCTGGGCGTCGAGAGAGACGGTCGTGGATCCGCACCGGTCGGTCGGCCAAGGCACACGCGGCCGCGCACCGCCACGCACGGGTAGAATCCATTCACTTATCGGTTGGCGAGCGTCAACTCCTATCCTCCGCGCGCCTTCGCTCTTCCCGCACCGTGCGCGAGTTGTCTCGCCAACTATCTGCAGGGCGGCGTTACCACTTAGAGCGTTATATACCGGGACTCTAGGATATTAGACGCGGCGAGCAGAACCTACGCGGCCTTCTGTCACGGCGCGGGCTACGCACCGGCGATAAACTTGACAGATTTCAAGATACCGCCGGTGCTATCAACCGAAAGGATTGATAACGCGCTGAAATTAAGTGGCGTGTAAACTTTAGGACGACGAAACGTTTCATTGTCGTAGCGTGACGTCAATCGCGCGCGCGCAGGGAACTCGGCCGCCTCGAATAGCCTCGAATCTCGCGCTCGTCCGATTTACGATGGACACCCGTTAGCGGCGTCCACCCACGCGAATACCGGGATTCATAACCGATTCGGCCTACGAGGCAACGGAGCGGGATCCTCTCGATTCGCGAGGCCCCGAACGAATCGCGCCGCTAAATGGACTCGCTCGCTCCGAGCGCGCCAGACTTGCGCCGCGATCCGAATTTACGATTGGCATTTGCCGCCATCGCCTCCTTTCCAGCGAGCCACCCTTCCTTTCCCTTCCCTTCCTTCCTTCCTTCCTTCCTTCCTTCCTTCCTTCCCCCCTTGGGCGCTCGGGATTCGCTCGCGAGAGGTTTGCGCAACGCTCGTTACCTTCTTCCGCGAGCCATCCAACACGACCGCCCGCCAATGCCTCGAGTTTCGCAAACTCGGTGCCACGGCGAGCGTATCCGTCGTGACACCATTACGCGCAATTTAAGCGTGTTAAGGTAGGAATAGAAACCAAATAAACCGTTAAATGCCAATAAGGTTAATTCACATCAGACGTCAATGAACAGGAAATTAAAAGCGTCGGGCACGGCACCGCTCGCTTCTTTGCCCTTGTTTAAATCATGCATGTACCCATCGGAGTGAGAAAAAAGCGCGCGCGCTCTCGGGGATACGCAGAGTCTGGGAGTTAAGGTATCCGCGAGAATCGTCGATTCGAGCCGAGTCCCTCCGCTCTTTCCGCGTCCGAGCGTCGAGGCGATAGTTGGCGCACTCGCGAGCAAAGCTGCTGGCAATGGGGGATTGATAAAGGCAGGCGAGAGGGGAGGCCGCGCTTTGAGAAGCTTCTCGAGGGTCCAAAAGTCCGGCGCAAGGAGATAGGCGACGGATTCTCCAACGCTGGCCGCGCATATCGGTCGGGCCGCCTTCTCATTCTAAAACCGCCCTGCGCGACTGCCCGTGCAAAGAGTTTTTTACGCGCTCGACGCTTTATAAATACCGATAGCGGAGGGAGGGCCGCCTCGCGGCGAGAGAGCGTGCACGGCCGAGCGAGCGATTCCGTTTCGAATCGGAAGCCGCACGCGCGATCTCTCATGCATATGCAGGACGTTCCGAGGGACGAGTTCATTCTTACGGCCTTAGGCGCGTCGCGCCTTTGCGAGCCTGACGTCGACTCGACTCGCCGGAGCCGAGATTCGCCAGGAATGGAGAGCCTTCGGTCGCTCGTGCCATGGCCGCGGGGGGTGAGAGCCGGCCCAAACCACCCTTCCCTCGGAGGGGAGGCGCTTCTCCGTTTATTCCTTCCTCTCCCGTGCGCCGGCACCCTCCCCGGCCCTCCCTCGGAGCCGATTTTCATTCACGCGTTAACAGCAAGGCGGTATAAATACCTGTGCGTTTCTATCTATATAAATATAGGAGGGGGAGAGAGAGAGAGAGAGAGAGGGCCGCGACGAACCGCCACGCATGCCTATCGAATTTATCTTCCCGTCTAGCCACCCACGTATCCTCGAGGAAAGAAGCGAAAGCCGAGAAACTTTGCCCGTCGATCGGGGCCGCGCGCGGCTCGGGCAACTCAGCGGCGATAACTAGGCGCGCTTCTAAAACGGGAAGCACGGACGGTTTGCCCTTAAAGTTTGGCTCGTTCTTTTAAAAGTCTCGACCACGGCCGACGCGCCGCGTCCTAGGCTGGCCGGTGTGTAAAGCCCGGCTATGGATACGAAGGAAGCGCTGGGGAACCGCGGAAGCGATTTGATCGATAGACTAAACAACGGCATGAAATGTTGGAAAAGGGTAAAAATAGCGCGACGCTCGGATACCCCCGTCGAAGGGTGGGCCGAGCATTGCTCGGCGGGAACGTTGAAAGACGGCCGTCGCTCGTCGAGGGCCGACGCTTCGGTGCGAGCGCTACGCTCGACGAGCCAACGCATGCGTGATCATCAATCGAGTGCCCTGCGGAAGAATGCAACCAACTCGATGAAATGCAACGCGGCTGAAACGCGGGTAAGCCAATTATAGTGCACCGGGCAAATTGGAGCAAGTCTAACCTCCGTGATATGGCACATGGATAATGAGCGAGCCGCGTTAACCGCCCTACCCTGGAAAACGGGAATATCGAGGACGAGCTCGCTCGAGAAGTGCCATCTTTTCAACGCGGCCGACAAAAATGCTCGCCCCTTTCTCTCTTTTTTTTTCCTTCTTTTTCATTCATCTTCAGTAGCAGAGCCAGGGTATGCGTATCGAATGGGAAGGGCCATCGTCGATGGGATTCGAAGCAAAGCTCCAGCGCACCACCGTAGCTCCAAGTCGCTCCTGTCGGAGGACTCGAGCCGTGGGCGCGTCATCGGCCTCGACGTTCAAGGGCGACGAATCGATGGTCCGAGTAGCGGGGCCGAGAACTGGGACGAGCTGTCGACCCAGCTGGTCTACCCGTATAATCCATCCTCGACCCGCTCCAAGATTTCCTCCCTCGAAGCGCTGCCAGGCAGCCGGAGACGGGGCTACTGGCGCCGAGACGCCTGCGAGGAGTACCCGGTATCGCGTCGGATGCCGCTGACGAAGCCAATGGCGACGCCGACGCCGGTCCTGGCGCCACTGGCCATTAAGGCCCTGGACGCGACCTCGAGTCCGGGAGCACCGCTTCGCGCCCCGAAGGACCATTATCCTCGGCACCCTCCACCCCGGAGAGCGTGGCCAGGGCGCGCGTGCTGGCCCTCGAGGAGGGCGCGATTAAATCCGCCCTTTGATCGTCCCATCGATCCCGCACACCTACGCGTTCGCGCTTCGTCCCTGCGAGGGGCGCGGATCGAAGCCTCGGAGCCGAAAGGATTCGGCGCCAGCGCGGAGAGGTTCTTTTCGTAATGATCGGTTAGAGGCAGAAGCCGGTGTATGCCGATAGTAGGCCAGCGATAAATGGAGCATCGAGAAGAAGGGGTGGCTCGCAATATCGTTCGGGGGTTGCGGCCGTCGCGCGCTCGCTCGGAGGATGTATTTTAATCCTTCCCTCGAGGGAAGGCCAAATTCCGGAAGAGGGCGAGAGGAGCCGTCCTCCGATTTCAGGCCGGGACTCGCTTCGCGATCGACGCTGCAACTCGATGACCCCGGGGCGGGGCTCGATAGGGCCGAGGATGAGCGAAGAAAATCGCGCGCGGTGGCGTGTTTAGCGGCGAAATTCCTATTCCCTCGCGCGCCACGTCGGCCTCCGCTATATATTTAAGATTTAACGGTTCCGCGGGATGGGCTCTCGAGGCGAAAGGCAAACACCCTCGGCGGCGCATAGTTTGTACTACGTCGACGCGAGGCGATCAAAATTCGATCGCCGGATGCGAGGAGTTTGGCCGTAAGCACGCGAAACATAAATTCCCAGGATGATCCGGCGCTCCGGCAAGATCGCGCCTGCGATCCCATCGCCTCACGGTTAGTATATTAACGGCCCGTAATCTTAATAAACTAGCCCACTTTTGCCCTGCGCGTTACGCGATAAATTTATCCCGTGGATTAGTGCCACGTGTCTCGATACGCTCGCGGAGAGCAGGTGGAAGTTCCAGTACTCGCGTTCGTTACGATCTGGGCTGAAACATCCCATTTGCGTCGCGCGCTTATTATTACCCTTAAAGTTTCCTATATAAATACAATGCCTGTATAAAATTATCCCGAGCCGTGGGAGCCGTGCGATTGGAACACCGTACGATTAAACCGCCGGACAATCTCGCGCGTTATCTCGATCCCCTTTGCTCCTTTCGATCCCTCCCGGCGCGATGCGTCGATCGATAGCGTTTCCAGTAGAAACGGTCCGCTCCTCGTCGGACAAGTTCGTTACGGGCGTGTGTACGATACATTGGCATGCCACCCAGCCAGGATCTCGTCACGTTCGTTTCTATAAATATTTGCAGGAATTTATATGCAGAAATCATTGTCCCTGCACGTGCGTGCGTGCGTGCGTGCGTGCGTGCGTGCGTGCGTGTACGAGCGGCCGTGGGCGTACGAGCGATGACGCGATCGTGCGGTGTCCGCGCTACGGGGGGAGGGGGGAGGGGAGAGAGAGAATGGGCGAGAAGGATAACGACGCGCTTCTTCAATGGCTCTCCATTTAAAGGGATAGGAGCTTGGAAGGAGCGCGAAGGGGGAAGCCTCGCGGAACGCGGAGGAGATTTCGATTCGTGGCTCGATCTCTGCAGCGCGCTCCGAACTCCATCGAGGCTCGCGCCATTAAAGGTGAGGCGGACGATACTTGTTTGGTGGTGCTCTCCTCGCTTTGTCTCGTCCCGCTGGGTTAAGATATGCGCGACACGGCCGAGCGGCGGCGGCGTGCCAGAGGAATCGCGCTAAGGTCTAAAAGCGCGAGTTATTCAATAATACGTAACGGGGTAGGGCGTATGCCGCGCGACGCACAGCGGCACGCGGAGCCTCTTCAAATATAGACGATCAACAGACTCGATAGGGCCTGAAAACGTGCCCGAGTATCTTTACCCAAAGACCTTGCGGTATCTTAAAACCGGCGGATGCTGGCTAAAAATAACTATAAATTTGCTGCAGGGGAATTGTGTCTTGCCATTCTACGAAAATTAGAGCTAGGTCGATCGATGCGTGCGTTAGCTCCTACCACCTCGGATCGCGCTTTTGTCCTCCTCTCCTTTCTCGCCTCGTCGGTGCGACGCCGCGGCCAACGACGGGGAACGCGAGTTTTCGCCGATGAGATTTCACCGACAGAGTCGATTCTCTCGGTATGGCCAAGGAGACTCGCGCGGCGTTCCCGAGTCAAAGGATCTTTGAAGCCGAAAACGAGTAACTTTGGGATAAACATAGCGCGAGGTGCCAAGGCTGGGTCATAAAGTCAGGCGCACGAAACGCGGCGTGCCAGTGCGGTGTCGTAAAATCTAGCCCACCGCACCAAAAAAGTCTGGCGATAAACGACTTGGCTATTGTTTAACGCGCATACGATATCTACCGGCGTACATGAATCACGCCGCTGGTTTACGCGCGCGGTTTCTTAGCGGGCCACGAATAGCTCGGAATCGAGTCGATAGCGGATCGCGATTAGGGTAGGCATCGCGGGAACTGGCGCGTTCCGAGGATGAAATAAAATTCCGCAGGAATCTCCTCCGTTGTGCCGCTTTAACCTTTCGGCATCCATCTCCGATCGGGGGAGTGGCGCGGCGCAACGCATTCAGCGGGCAAAACTGGGTTAAACAAAATGGGCTGGGAGGGCTCGAGCACGCCGTATCGACAGTCGAACTATCGCCTCGCGGCGAATCCGCTCGACTCGAGTAATCCTTTCTGTCACCGCACGCTCGCGCTATCGGACTTTATTCGCGGCCTATCGACGCTCCGCCGAACGAGGAAGCGAGACCTTCCGGAAATGAATTCCGCCTCGTCGGCGGGGTCCGCGGAAGCGCCGCTGAAAAACACGTTGTTTGCGGCTTGGAGGAAAATACCGGCCGATAAGGCGATCAATCTCTCGAGGAAGAGTAGGAGGCAGAGTTCCTCGGTCCCGAGCGAAGGCCGAGCGCGAGTTTAAGAGGCCGCTCGACGCTTCCAACGCTTCCCTCCCGACCCCTCGCGGATCGGCCGCTCGCTCGAGACGAAGGACGCGGACAACGGGCACGTTCCGAGGAGCGAGCAGCGCCGCAGGCAGGAACGCGGATAGAGTTCCGGTAGGGCTAAGGCGAAGGCGAAGGATACATCGCAAAGTCCTCCGAGCGGAAGAAGGATTTAAAGCGGCGGTACATCGGATCTGAGGGTCGATCGCGGCGCGCGGAGAGAAGGTGCAGCGCGAAGCTTCGTCGTTGGCGAGACATCCGGCGAAAGCCTCTCGCGCTCTCCGCCCTTTGGCCCTCTCGCTCCTCGAGGCCGAAACGGCCTCCCCGAAGGCACGCCGATCGCGGGCTAATAATAATGGCCGGAATAAATCTCGAGGCGGCGATCGATAAGGCGGGGAGCGGCGGGAAGGACGATGCGCCGAGGTTGGCCGTGGCGAAATAACGCACGGCGCTTCTCCTAATGGGATTCGCCTCCCTTATCCGAGCGGAGTGCGCGCTCGAGGGCCGAGCGAGGAAGGAAATCGCAATAGCGTAGCCCGGCCTATCTCGGTATCTCTGCCCACCGAGAATCGCCCTCGCACCACACCTTTCCCGCTAAAGAGGTCAACCCTCGATCGATGAATCGCCGCTTTTATGGCGGCGAGCGTAGTCAATTTTCGGACGTGTAAATAGGATTGGCGGAGAGCGCCGATCCTCCGGTCGCTTATCCCCGGAGGATCCGCGGAGCGATCGACTCGATATCGAGCCTACCCGCGAGTCGCCCATCCCGCCATCCCGCTCTCCCGCTCTCCCCTATTTTCGCCGGTCGCGAGTCCCCGAGCGCTCGACGTTGTTTGCTTTTATAAATATTACGCACGGTCGCGCGCCTTCCGTTACGTAAAGCGGCGCGAAAGTGCGTTAAAATCGGCGGCCCCGAGGAGTCAGTTCCCCTCCACGCGCCTACCCGCTCGAATACTTCTTTCAAGATCAACGATCGCGCTTCTAATAATAACGAGGCCGAAAGCATCGAGGGGGGCGCGGCCGCGGCCTCGTTTCTTTGTTTAAGCTTAAGCGCGGTTAAGGATGGCCGTTTATTCCGAAAGAAAGGAGCCGAGCGCGAGATCCGCGAAGACGACGAGGAGGCAAAGCCCGGGCCGAGAGGACAAAGAAGCGGCGGCCGTCAAAGTCGTCGAAAGCGCGAGGAGCTCGCCGCGCCGCCCTCTCTCGCCGCGTCGGGCCTCCCCCTCGCTTTCCCAAACGTCTATTTCCGTGCCCTCGCCCAAAGCACCGCCCGTAATATTCCCGATCGACGGTGGCGAGGTGCGTCGAGGAAGCGCGGTGTTGCTTCGGTGTATACTTTTCGCTTCTCGGGCCTGGACGCGGGAGAGCGGGCTCCGATGCGGCCGCGGCCAGCCCCGGCGGTGGTTGGAAGCCGTCTCGAAGGACGGCTGCCAGGCCGAGCGACCTTAGCGCGCGCTGCCAGAGATTAATTAGGGAAGAAAAAAAAGAGGAGGAAAAGCGCGTTAATGCCTCTGGCGCGGCTCGCGGCGCGCCGAGCGCGAGCGTCTGGCCGCAAAGAATCTCTCACCGGGAGATACCGTAGATATACGTCCAACGTCCGATAGCCGAAGACTCGCGTAGCTGGTGTACATCATGGAGGATTAAAAATAACTAGACACGTGTACGACTGGCTGGCTCGGCGGTATCTAGAAATAAAGCGGCGAGCGACTCGGGGGCCTCCCGATAGCGCGAGCCCGAGAGGAAGCGGGGCCGATCGCGATTCCTGCTCAGGGCCGCGCGAGTGCCGATCCGCCGGTCGGCGGCGCCTTCGCGGCATCGATCCGCGGAAGGTCGGAGGAGGCCGGGGAAGGGCGCCTCGGCGGGGGGGGGGGAGGGGCGAACTCGTGGACGCGGCAAGAGCCGCGGATCCTCGGGTTAATAATCGAGGGACGGCGCGTGTCCGAGGTTCGAAGATAAACAGGAATAATTCATCGACCGGCGGATTAAGCCGGGCTTTCGGCCGATCGATCGGCCGTCGGGGAAAGGTAAAGGGTCACGGAGAGCGAGGACTGGCCGCGAAGGGGCCGAGGGGGTGCGGGCCATTTATACCCAGCGAGCCAGCGGCGAGGATATCCTCGCGCTCCTCCGAGGCGCTCGGGCCTCGGGGCGCGCTCCTTAGGGCGCGGGCGCCCGGTCGCGGGAGAGTGAAGAGCAGCGGGCCGTCGAGGCGTCGCGAGACGAGGAGACGAGGAGGAGCCTTAAGAGATTCCGAGGCACACGTGGCGGAGGCCTCAAGGCCAACGCCGTCGAGGGCTCCCGGTCGTCGATAAATATTCCACTCCCCGATTTCGCACACGCGTCATCCCTCGCGTCCCTTCGTCCCCCGAGGAGCGACTCGCCGCCGACATGGCGGCAAAGTTCCTCCTGCCTCTGGGAGAGCGCCGGCGGTGCCTCCGGGAGGGAAATACGCGTGAGCGCGGCCCGGGGAGGGCGGGGGTGCTCGCACGCTCCGAGGGAGGGCGGCGGGCGATAGACGCGATGGCGACCCCTTCCCCCCTCCCCCCTCCCATCCCTGCCCCCCTGGGCCGCGCGCACCGGCCCTCCCCCGGGCTCCCCCGCCTCGAGGAAGGGCGGGCGCAAAGACGAAAAGGAAGAACCGATCGGATTCGTTCACGCGCGTAATTTCGTTTCGATGGTCTATCGATCGCGGCCGGTTTTGTCAGCGCGAGTAAGTGTCAAAGGTTGGGCACGCTTCCTTGCAAGTGAGTCTAGGTCAGCCGTATCGGGTCGATACTATGAAAGCAGGACAAAGAGGAGTCTTCGATGTATTTCAGGACAAAGCGAGCCCCGGAGAGAGCGAAAGCGGGCGAGCGGGCAAGCGAGCGTGGCGAGGAGTTTGCGCTGGTAGCTCTCTCCCGGCGGGGCTGAGCGGCGAGGGGCGGAGGGAGGGGAGGGGGCGGGGGGGGGGGGGGAGAAGGGTGCCTTTCCCCCGGTTCTTTTTTTCCTCGGAGCGAGCGCGTAGGAGCGAGGATAATCGCACGGCGGGCCGGGATAATGCGCCTGCCCGATCCCGGGACAACGTGTAGGAGAGCGAACGCAGTCTCAGGGTCTGGCAGGCCAGCTAGCACTCCCGAAATAATGTTCGCCGAGAGAGCGAGAGAGCGAGAGAGGGAGAGAGGGTGAGAGGGGGGGGGGGAGAGAAAGATACACGGGGAAAGAGGGGTGGAGTGAGGAGGGTCGGTGGGCAGAGGTAGAGAGCGGTGCTCGAGGGGCGTGGGGCGTCGGTGGACTCACCCTGGGGCGAAGAGCAGCGGGAGGAAGCGAAGAGGAGGAGGAGGAAGAAGAAAGAGAGGAGGAGGAAGGCCGGACCGGGCGGACGGTTACATAATTTTCGTAACGTCGCTATCGTGCGATCCACGGGCGATCAGCCTCCACCTTCTTCTCGAGGCTGGCTCGAGAGAGCCGTGGGGGTGGGAGCGGGCCTTGGAGGCGGTGTGGGGACGCCAAGGGTTGAGAGGACGACGGGAGGGGGTGGCAGGAGCTCGCTCGAGGAGGGCCGGGAGGGCGGGACGAAGGGGCGAGGGAGAGAGAGAGAGAGAGAGAGAGAGAGCGTGCGAGGAGAGACGCGGAGATAGGAGCGAGAGGGAGGGAGAGAGGGAGAGAGAGATAGCGAAAGAGGGGCTGGTGCGTGATACGTACTTGCGTCGAGGAGCGGTGTGCGTGAGTTTGCTCGCGTTTGCGAGGGAAGCGTAAGCGACGGAGGCGGAGGGCGGCGGCGGCGGCGGCGGCGGCGGTGGTGGCCGAAAGAGGGTGCGAAGGAGAGAAAGGGAGAGGCGAGAGAGATAGAGAGAGAGAGATATTGTGGGCGAGAGGGAGAGATAGGGAGAGAGAGAGAGAGAGAGAGAGAGAGAGATAGGGAGAGAGAGATGGGGAGAGAGAGAGAGAGAGAGAGAGAGAGAGAGAGATGGGGAGAGAGAGAGAGATGGGGAGAGAGAGAGAGATGGGGAGAGAGAGAGAGAGAGAGAGAGAGGAGGAGGAGGAGGATGGAGGAGGAGGAGGAGGAGGACGGGTGTAGGTTGATCCGGTGGTGCGGCAGGGGGCGGCTGCTCGCCGAGGTGGAATGGCGAATCAATCGGCACCGACAGCGATACTCACTCACCGTGGATGGTCCGTAAGATGTCTCGGTGTCTTCGAGGTGGCAAGAGAGAGAAATTTGATGTCACATACGCCGCTTCATCGGGCCACTGCGCGCCGTTTATACCACTCTGCTTAGTGCTTGGCGCTTGCCACTAAAAATAAACTCGCTTGCCGTGCCCCCGCTTCACGTCTTGTACCGTGACCGACACATTTATTCGCGCTTTCGGAGCACTCGTGCTTGCACCAACGAATCGCTCGATTCCCTGGATCGAGGCACAGCCGCGATGTTGTCGACTGCCGCCGCTTGTCGCCGCTGCTGCCTGGACGACGGGGAGCCAAAACGCTCGCGATTGAACCTAGTCGAGGACGGGACCTGGGGAAAAGAGGAGGCGCGTGCCGCTCGAGGGTGAGAGGCGGACGAGGACGGACGATCTCTTCGATAAGCCCCGATTAGAAGGAGAGAGAGAGAGAGAGAGAGAGAGAGAGAGAGAGAGAGAGAGAGAGAGAGAGAGAGAGAGAGAGAGAGAGAGAGAGAGAGAGAGCGAACGCGCGAGCGAGGGAGCGAGAGGCGGGCGAGAGAGGGCTGGAGAGAGGGCTGGAGAGAGGGCTAGAGAGAGAGAGAGAGAGAGAGAGAGAGAGAGAGAGAGAGAGAGAGGCGGCCGACCGCCGGCTGCCGGCTCGGAGAAGGCACCCTCCTCCGCGGGGCGCTCGGAAGACGGCCCGAGGAAAGGCGGGCGCGAGAGAGTAGGCGGCCGGGCGGGGCGGCGTGTATCGACGGTCGAGGGCGATACACGCGCTCTCGAGGGAACGAGAGGCGAGCGGAACCCGCGCTCCTTTCCCCCCCGTCCTCTTCCCGCCCTCCTCGCGCCCTCCTCCCGCGCGCACTAACCAGCCCCCGTCGCCGATCAAACGCAGCCCTCTCTCCCTCTCTCCCTCTCGCCGGCCCGCGAGTCGGCGCGCGCCACGGAGCGAAGGGCAGCTACGCGCCCGATCCGCGTTCACGGCCTCTCCAGGGTGCGAGGAGCTCCCCTCAGGCGCGATCCTCCTCGCGCTACTCGCTCGCGGCCACTGCGAGGACGAGGACCGCGCTCCCGCTCGAGGCTGCGATCCGAGGGGACGATCCGAGGGCGAGCGGCGGGGCGGCGGGGCGGCGGAACCGAGGGCGCGCACCGATGGACGCTGCCGCCGTCGCTGCTGCTGCTGCTGCTGCTGCTGGAGATGGTGGTGGTGGTGGTGGTGGTGGTGGTGGTGGTGGTGGTGGTGGTGGTGATGCCGCTGTTGCCGCTCGCGGAAGGCCTCTTCTCCTCGGTGGCTCTCTCTCCCTCTCTTCGTACGGCCGAGCAGCCCTCGTGGACCCCGCGTATCGCGCGCTACCGCCGACCGGCGAGCCACGGCATCCGCGCGTCGACGAGCCCGAGAGAGAGGCTCGCTTCGACTCCCTCTGCCCGACCACCGACAGGGTGCGCGCACGCCCACGTCTCCGGCTCCTTCCCTACGCGTCGATGCTGCGCGAGCCTCCTCCTCCTCCTCGCGCCCCTTACACCCCTTGCACCCCTTACACCCCTCGCACCCCTCGCCGATCCTCGGTCCTCTCGGCCGGCCGATCGTCGGCGCGCACATCGGCTCCTGCCCCTGCCCCTGCCCCTGCCCCCGCGCCGCCACCCTTCGCTCGAGGCCGCCTCGAGGCCGACGCTGGACCCTCGCTCCCAGGAGGGTGCTCGTCGCTCTCTCGGTGTTCGATTCCGATCAGGAGCGCCCCTCGTTCTCTCCTTCCCTCTGTATTTCTCTTTCCGTTTCTCCGTTTCTCGTTCTCGTTCTCGTTCTCGTTGTCGTTCACGTTCTCTGTCTCTCTCTCTCTCCCTCTCTCTCTCCCTTCCGGCCGCGGCCGCGCGTCCCTCGCTCACCCCGTGCCAGCGAGCGACTCCGTCGTCCGTGCGCGGGCGCGCGGGTGCGCGCGTGTGCTCGCGTGTGCGTGGCAGGTAGGTGCGAGGCTGCGTGCGCGCGCACGGCCTTGATAGCGCGGTGCGTGTCCTGCGAGCGGACTAGCGCGCGCGTAGGTGCTCGCCGAAGGAGGAGACGGGAGAGGAGAGAGAGAGAGAGAGAGAGAGAGAGAGAGAGAGAGAGAGAGAGAGAGGCGGCGGGCGCACCAAAGGGGCGAGGACGAGAGGAGCGGAGTGGAGCGGAGTGGAGCGGAGTGGAGCGGAGCGGAGAGCGCGCAAAACAGGGAGGGGCCCGCGGTGCTCCTTGGCGTGCCCGAATTCGGTGCAAATCGCGGCACGGTTTATACGCCACTGCGGTCTCCGTTCGACTGCCGTGCCTAAACTATTCGAAGAGAACGAAACGCGCGGCGCATGCGTTCCGCCTTACGACCACGGCCAACATTCTGACGCGCCCCCCCGCGCTCCTTCGCGCCCCTCCAACCCTCCGGCCCCGGAGGCCGCGCGCGGCGCATGCCCCGACCCTCCGACCCTCCCACCCTCCAGCGCCCTGGACACCCTCCGGAGCGGCCCAAAGGCGCGCCAGAGAGTCGAGCCTTCTCGGAGTCCGGCAAAGGTCGGCAGCTCCTTCCGCGCCGATCCGCGGCCCTCCGCTCGCGGCCTGGCCCCGACTCGCGCGCATCGACCCTTCCCTCCCGCGAGCTTCCTCCTCCCCAGGAAGCGGCGCGCGAGGCGCGCTCGCCGCGAGTGTCGGCCCGTCGGCGCCCCGAGGAGCGTCCCGTGGGCGGCCGAGTAACGATCTGGCCGCCCCAGCCTCGGCGGTCCGCGGCGGCGCTGCCGCGCGTCGCGCAGGGCTCGTAAGAGCCTCGAGGACGCAACCTCCTGCTCCTGCTCGCCTCCCCGTTCTTCCATGGCCGGAAGGCCCTGGCCGCGCGCCGCCGACTCCTCCGGAGGGACCCCGCCGCTCGCCCGCATCGATCCGCCTCCGCGGGACCTCTCGAACCTCCGGCGCGACGATCGGCTTTCAATCCGCCATTCGCCGCTCGCCGCGTCGGGGCTTCTACGATCGCGCCATTTCCTCTCGAAGCCTCGCGACCCGATCGCTCCTTTTCCTCGAGTCGCCGAATCGCGCCATCCTCGAGGGGATCGTTGCGCGACTCGCCCGAGCCACGATCTCCGAAGGAGGAGGAGGAGGAGGAGGAGGAGGTCGCGCGGACACCGAACCTCCCGCTTAGCGGCCGCGAAGAGCGTTTAGCATCGACGTGCTAGAGGTCGGCTCGCTTAGCGCCGCGAGAGGCGGAAAGGAGCGGCGTTAATGGCGAGTGATTAGCGAGGCTCCTCGAAAAGAAGCGCGAGTCTGTCTCTCTCTCTCTCTCTCCCTCCCTCCCTCGAGTTCGCGCCTCGAATTCGGCCTCCTAGGCGGGGCTGGCGAGCCTCCCTCGGCGCAGGAAGACTCTCGAGGCCGGGGCAGGCGCGAGAGGCGAGCGAGAGCACTCGTAAGCCCCTCGGCTGGATCTCGAGCCCGCGGCACTGCGGCGGAAGAATCGCTTTGACGAAGCCCTAGAGCGCGCGGGATTAAAGGCCGGTGCGCGATGAAGGGCTACTTAAAAATAGCCGGCCGCGGAGGGATAAAAGCGCGAGGAACGAGCCGCCCGGGGCGTCACTCGGCGTCGCTCGGCGTCGCTCGGCGTGGAGATCGAAACCCTGGAAGGGCCGCGCGCGGTTTCTCCTCGATCGACCCTCCCCGGAGAGTCCAGCCCGTCCGGAAGGGATCGAGCCTGGCCTGGTGGCCCTTCGCGATCCTCGCCTTTCGAAGCGACCCTTCGCGGCCCTCGCGCACCCCTTACCTAAGTGGATCGTGGAAAACCTCGAGGAGCCTCCGCTTCTCCCTTCGCCAAGGATGACGACCGGCGCCACGAACGATCCGCGCTTCCACGCTCGCCACTCTCGCGATCCGATACGCCCCGATGGCTGGGGGGTGCCTCGAGATTCCGCCGCGGACTGACGAACGGACTCCTTCCCAAAGCCAAAGAAGGGGCGTCCTTATCTTTTATTGCTTTCGAAAGTGAATCAGCGGGTTTGTACGATGAGCCAGCCGCTCCGCTGCATCGTTGGCTCTACCAGAAGCTCTTGACTTTCTGGATTATTTGTGCCGTCGTTCGGACGGCGACGCGAGCTGCTTCGTGCCATTGATCGTGGAATCTGTAATGCGAAACGATCCTTCGAGGATTCCTTGAGGGACGTGGGGCAGGATTTTGAGCTGTGCTCTCGCGAATTGTTTTGAGACGAATCGGAATAGAATTATCGCCGATCTTTTGCGTTGGAATTTGTTTTCTTCGTTTACGAACCTTTATGGGGTTGGCGCCGCTATGGCCATCTAACGACCACGGCCTGGAACCGACTTTCCCGCAATAGTAAAGTTTAACGTTGAATAGTTCCTTGCGCGATTCGTTGGTGGCAAGATGGAAAAACTCACGTTTACCGAAAAAGCGACGTTTTTGAGGCCGCTTCCGAGTGGTGGAAGCACTGCCCGTGGATACGATTATTGTACACTTTTGGCGCCGTTAAATGCTTTACGCCACCGAGAGGTTTCGGTTATATTGATTATTGAATGACGGTAGATATTGTTAACATAATAGAATATGCCGCAGAACTCTGCATATGGTGCGTAGAATTTTATGTCGTGTAACGCAAGAGGAATAAATAAATATTCCCTGCTTAAAGAAATTAAATCGTTTATTTATTCGAAAACCCGAGCCCTTGTAGACTCAGAAACGATTGGACGTAAATAATCCTTCTTTTGGATGGGCAAAAGATCGCACTAGACGTTAAAGTTGCAAAAGTCATTGGCGAATTTCGATCCCGTGCCACCTTCTGTATCGCTATGCGTTCCTATTGCGAAGCTCGAAAATCGAGCCCCCAAAACTTTAATCGAGCTCCCGGACCCCCCTGAAACGTGCCACCTCCTACGGTATTATGTGCTCCTGTTACAAATCTGAAAAATGTCCGCAAACTTCTCGCCCAATTGCAGGGCATCGCGTGTAGTGGCGCCATCTGCCAGCGAAAGCCGCAAACTACTCGCCAAATTTTAGTGCCAAATTGTCATGGTGGCGCCATCTTCTAACGAACGCCGCAAACTACTCGCCCCGTGAGAAGTTTGCGGCGTTCGTTAGAAGATGGCGCCACCATGTCAATTTGGCACTAAAATTTGGCGAGTAGTTTGCGGCTTTCGCTGGCAGATGGCGCCACTACACGCGATGCCCTGCAATTGGGCGAGAAGTTTGCGGACATTTTTCAGATTTGTAACAGGAGCACATAATACCGTAGGAGGTGGCACGTTTCAGGGGGGTCCGGGAGCTCGATTAAAGTTTTGGGGGCTCGATTTTCGAGCTTCGCAATAGGAACGCATAGCGATACAGAAGGTGGCACGGGATCGAAATTCGCCAATGACTTTTGCAACTTTAACGTCTATTGCGATCTTTTGCCCATCCAAAAGGGGGATTATTTACGTCCAATCGTTTCTGAGTCTACAAGGGCTCGGGTTTTCGAATAAATAAACGATTTCATTTCTTTAAGCAGGGAATATTTATTTATTCCTCTTGCGTTACACGACATAAAATTCTATGCACCATATGCAGAGTTCTGCGGCATATTCTATTATGTTAACAATATCTACCGTCATTCAATAATCAATATAACCGAAACCTCTCGGTGGCAAAAGATATTTAGCAACGCCAAAAGCGTTCGAATGCAATTTTTATACGCTTTTCGCGCAGCCAAATCTTTTCCCTCCTCGAGAGCCTCTACGTGCATACATTCGCTAAAACATATCTCAAAATCGGCTAAATCGCCTCTCGAATTTGGAAACCGGGATCAGACTTGCCTCGTACAGATTAAATAACGTTTTATTACAAGCATATGTATTTACAGAAAATGTACAGTTACACGGCAACAGTCTTGGGCATCTTCTTGTGGAATTGCGGATCATCGAAGATCAGCTGCCGCTCGCGCGGCTCATCCTTATCGGCCGTATTTAATTATTAGGGAAAATACTTGAGGAGAGAATGTAAAACGAACTGCTTGGCGAATAAAGGATAAAAAAGGATATCTGTGTAATAATTTGAAGATCCCCGTTCCCACCGGCACCGGGATGCCCATGATGATCGACTCGGAGACGCCCGATATGACGTCCTTCTGGCCGTAGTAGGCCGCATCGAAGAGGTGGTCCGCCGTCTTCTCGAACTGTCGAAACGTCCAAGTGCTGAGCACCGAAGGAGCGAAACGCCAAAGAGAGAGGATCGTCGACTTACGGATGCCAAATTCAGCACGGACTCCTTCATCTTGGCCAGACCCTGCCTCGTAATACCGAGAACTTCTCCCCTGCTCGTCATCAGGTCGGCCACGAGCATCGGATGTCGTCTGTCGATGCTCATCCCGTGATTTTCCATCACCAGCTTGATCTCCGTCATTATGGTCGCCCTAGCAGCCTCTATCCCCAGCGTCTTGAACACCTGCAAGCGAAGGCGCTCAGTCAAACCGCTCCTTCCTCCGATTAGCGAACGCGTATCTCTACTTCTATCGTGTTGTTCGAAGTCGTCTTGCGGCCCAAGACCCCGAGCGTGGCCATCACTTCTCGCATGTTGTCCCCCTCGACGAACAGCTTGTACCTGGTCTTCCCGCTGGAATCGTCATTGTGAATGACCGCTCTGGAAACCGAAGGTAAGCCCTGCGCGATAAGAGGATCGTCAGAGGGAGGACTCGAGGCCCGCGGGATCTTCACGAAAGATGCTCACCTTCACGACGATATTCGGAACCGTCTCCTTCAGCTGTGTGAGCGCGTAATTCAGGCTGTACTTCTGCTTGCTCGGACTGACGGTGATTATCGAGTCGCCTCGGACGTTCACGAACTTCGGGTTGAGCCTCAGCTTCGACGTGCAAATCCTGGAAATAGCGTGGATCGTGTCCGAGATTCTCACCGTCGATCGACGCTCGAAATGCGAGCTTCTACTTACGCGTAACGTATGGAATTCACGTCCACCTCCAGCTTGAGCAGTTTGATCCTGTCGACGTCGAGCTTTATCAGGAGGAAGCAGTCGTCCGGTAGGTAGACCTCCTCGATGTACTCCGTCACCTCTCCCAGAGTCGTCTTCTCGATCCTGCCCTTAACGCGCCTCGCGTACTCGGGGTCCGTGTCGTTCTCCTGGCGACCGGACAACTTTGCAGCTTTGCGCAAACGATGGAACGGCTATCGCGCCTTGGAGAAATCGAGGGGAGAGACTTACCAGTGCCGCGGTGATGATGGGAGTGCTGATTTTCGGATTGGCGTTTATGATCTCCTTGATCCTGGGCACGCCCTGCGTGATGTTCATGGAGGCCACTCCTGCGAAGTGGAAGGTCTTCAGGGTCATCTGCGTGCCCGGCTCCCCGATGCTCTGCGCGGCCAACGCCCCCACCGCGGTGCCAGGCTCTATCTTCGCCCTCATGTACTTCTCCTTACAGGTGTGGATGAACTCGACCAGCTGGGAGACGGTGAGCCGCTCCAGCTGCAGCACGACGGCCGACGAGGAGGGAATATTGTGCCGGAACCAAGCGATCTTCCTCGCCACCGACTTCAGGAAGGTCGACAGCTCCTGCTTGAATTCCTCGCTGAGGCACTCGTACTCCTCGGAGTTGAGGAGCTCGCTCGTGGCTTTGATCACGCTGGGCCCGTGCAGCGGCTCCTCCTCCCTGTAGGGCGACTTGGCCCTCACGTGGTCCAGGACCCTCTTGTAGTCCACGGGGCAGTCCTTGCCCTCCATGTAGGTCGGATCGAGGGCGTCGCCTCCGTAGAGAACCTGCACGATGTCCCCCACCGAATTGCGGACCGTCATGTCGTAGTGAAGGCAGAGGTCCTCCAAGCTCTTTACCAGTCGTCGCTGCATGTAGCCCGTCTCCGCGGTCTTCACCGCGGTGTCCACCAGGCCCTCGCGGCCGCCCATCGTGTGGAAGAAGAACTCCGTGGGCGTCAGCCCGGAGTAGAAGGAGTTCTCGACGAAGCCCTTGGCCGCGGGGATCTTGGAGTGTCGCTCGAAGTGCGGCAGGGCGCGATCCTCGAAGCCATTGGGCACGCGATGTCCGCTGATGGCCTGCTGCCCGACGCAGGCGATCATCTGCGAGATGTTGATGAAACTACCCTTGCTGCCCGACAGGGCCATGATCAGCGGGCTGTTGCTGGGGTGGAGTTCCTTCAGGCAGGCCTTCCCGGCGTGATCTCGAATTACGGAGAGTTCCTTCAGTATCATGGCCTCCAGACTCTCCTCCTCGGTGCATCCTGGCTGGCAGACGAGCCTGCCCTCCTCCATTCGGCGAATGTACTCGGTGCACTTTGAGTACCCGGCGTTCAAGAGCTCGTGCTTGGCTCTGAGGAGACCCTGTCCCGGGGTAACGTCCCCGATGCCGATGGAGAAGCCCCTGTTCATGAGGAAAAAGCTCGCCATACGCGCCAGGCGCCACATGGCCGTCGTGGAGATGTCCTCGCCCCAGTCGCGAAGCAGGACGTAGAAGATATTCTGCTTGGAGCCGGATCCCAGGGTGGACTTGTCCATGGAGCCCGCCAGGAGCTCCGAGTTACGAATGATCACGTAGGAATCGTTTATGCACAGCTCCTCGTTACTGGTGTAGGCTCTGCCTTTGGTCTTCAGGTTCGCCTTGATCTGACAGGACTCGTTGGGTCTCAAAATCAGGCTGAAGATTTGCTTTCCCGTCCAGAGAAGCATGGGCTTCAGGATCGCGGGTTCCGGGAGACTTATGCTCATGAGAGCGTCCGGCCCGGCCAAAAGGCAGCTGGCCAGTTGACTGGCTTGCGCCTTGTTTAGGAACATATCCTTCTGGGTGAGAAGATAGCCGCCGGTGATAAAGTCCTGCGTCGCGGCTATCAGCAGTTCTCCGTTGCGAGGCGTGACCAAGTTGGACTTGTTGCCCATGAGGACCAGGGCTTCCGCCCTTGCCTCCTCCGTTTGGGGCAGATGAAGGTTCATCTCGTCCCCGTCAAAGTCCGCGTTGTAGGGTGTGCAGACGCATTCGTTGAATCTAAAGGTACGGTGCTCGAGCACCTTTGCCTTGTGAGCCATGATGCTCAGCTTGTGCAGGGAGGGCTGTCGATTGAAGAGCACGACGTCGTCGTCTCTCAGATGTCTCTCGACGATATCGCCGTACTGCAGGTCTTGGGCGATTTTTTGTCTGTTGCCGTAGCGCAGATACTTTTTGAATTGAGTCTTACCCTGCTGAATGAAGTTCGCCCCAGGATGTACGTCGGGTCCGTTCTTGACCAATTTTCTCATCAATTCGATATTCGACGGATTTACCCTCTCCGGATAGGTCAAGATTTTGGCCACGTGGATAGGTACGCCGACCTGCTCTATCCTCAGATTCGGATCCGGGGAAATAACTGTACGACTGGAGAAATCCACTCGTTTACCGGACAAGTTACCACGAAATCGACCCTGCTTACCCTTCAGCCTTTGCACCAAACCCCTGCCGGATTTCTTTGGTTGCATATTTAACGGAATGCCAGACATTTCGCTGTTTATGTAGAGCGCACAGTGCAGCTGCAGAAACTCCCAGTCTTCGTTATACATCTGCACCTTGGCCCCGCTCTGTCTATGTTTCTGTATCACGTCGTTGATGAACACTATTTCGGACAATTTCATTGTCAAATGATCTTCGTTGGTACCTGCTTTTAAATCCGACACTACGCTGGGTCTGATGCAGATTGGGGGTACTGGAATTCTAGTTAGGATCAAATCCTTCGGAAGGGCACAGTCCGTGTTCATTAGTAGAAGAGGTATATCTCTCTCCGGGATTTTTTCCAAAATAGCTTGTACCTCTAGAGGATTTAAGACGTTTACGAGCCCGCTCTGCAGTATACCCTCCAGCTCCTTATTGTTCTCGAGCACGTAATCGTATTCCGCTAATTTTTCTTGTACTATCGCGTCTATTTTTTTCTTTGCCTTGTACTTTTCGTGAACGATCTTGAGCAACCCGGCCTTCTTTACCGTCCCGTTTAAATCTCCGCAATGCTGACAAACGGTCGTTTTTTTAGCCTTGTCCAGAATCTGCTTCCGCAGTGCCTTACGAGTCAAATATCCCATATTAGGATTCAACACTCTGGCCAGGTAACGCTTCTTGTCTGCCTCGGTCAACATTACGTGGGAGCATTTCTACAATGGAAAACAATGCGTTACAAAGCTGAACGCATCTATGCTAATCGTGGATCTTACCTTGCATATGGATTGTAAAATACCGATAATGGATCTAAAGTAGCCAACGTGGAAAACTGGTAGTTCTAAGTCTATGTACCCAAAATGGCCTATACACTCGTTCAACGATTTACCGCAGGATCCGCAGTTGCTGGCATTGGAGCAGGTTCCCTGTTTATAAGTGAATAACATTCATGATATTCATAGTATCGATGTTTGAAGCAAGCTAGGGGAGCAAACGTAACGTACCATTTTCTTGTCTAATACTCCATAGGAAACGGGAGTATGCTGACTGTCTTGGCTGTACAAATTTTTTGCCACTACGTGTATGTGTGCCTGCCTCTCCATGTTGTAGCGGCTGTCCACTCCGAAGGACACGTGAGATCTGGAATGTAGGAGGTTTAGCCTACCCTGGCTTTCGATGGAAACACGTTATTTCCATGGAAAGGCTCTGGTGCACGTACATTTTACGGGCGACATCCGTTTCCCTGAACTGTTCCTTGACCATCGTTGAAGGTTATGCTCCGTCTTGACGGAGCCGGCTATTTTTCACGGACGATGGGTTCCTCCAATCGGATAAAGAGAGACAGACCGTGAAAGCATGATAAATGTCCGTACAGCGGTTAACGTCTTCTCGTCACAATAACCCCCACGAGCCGGTGTGCGTCGTCGAACGACTGGAGCGATACACGTGCTACCACGAGCCGTGGTGTCCTCTGCCGTCGGTAGGTTCCTCCGAGGTGCACTTTACCACTGCCCGATAGACCACCGGAGGAAAAGAAAGAACGCGAGAAAGCTACGCTGATGTAGTAAAGCTTCGACTCCGTCTTCCACGCGGGAAACCCGGGTTCGAATTCGTCCACCACTCATGGTTTCTCCATGTGACATGTGTACCGTAGCTCCGGCGGTTCAGAACTCAGCTTAAACGGTAAGTCCTTGGCCAGTCGGTGTTGAAAATGAATTTTTAAAAAATGTAAGAGCGCGATATCGCGTACAAACATACAGAACAGACCTAACATATGTAGGGTGCATTATTTTGTACAACGGGAGCGACGTCACCCCCTCGTCACTTCCATGGCATACGCGACATTATCGGCACATTATCGGTATTTCAGAACATTGGACACTAAGTACCATAGGATCTTAGGTTTACTCTATACCTCGTCTGTGTTGATATCTTGCGAGAACCGTGCATCGGAAGGGTCCACGTGCTTCTCGAGGATGCTCGCGTCATCCTCTCAAGATTTGCGAGATGACAAAAGATTGTTCGAAACGGAGGAAGTGTATAATATTGGCCTAAGCTCCCTGGTTTCTACGCCCTTTGCCGTACGATGGTCCGCCGACCACCATATATCCGCCGTCACCGAGGAAGGCATTCACGTCTTCGTAAGTTACATGGGTTAAGATTTTCTTTAAAGACCATCGTTGATTTCCCATTAAGTAAGGTGTGCTTTGCAGGAACTAATGCCGTCTCCCATGTGCACTCAGCCGACCCTCAAGTTCTCCCGCTCCTTCTTGTATACGCCTCACACTATACCCACCGAAAGTATTAAGGAGGAGGTAGAGAAGAAAATGTGGGACATGAAGCGAATGGAGATCTACAGCCTTCTAATGGACGAGGCGGTTACGCCGCAAATAGAAGACACTCGGAGCGCATTGCCCAGGGTGCTCGCCGTGGAGTGGTCCCCCAAGAACCTGATACATCCCGGTCGATGTCTATTAGCGGTATTGACCACCACTGGAGCGATAGAGTTCTATCAGAAGGTGTCCGCCAACTGGATCCCGATATGCAACCTCTCGAACACGTGGCTGGAAGTCGTACAGGAGAAAATAAAATCCGAGCTTAACGGCGGCGATGAAAATACTTATTTCCATGCGATCAAATCTGCCGCATACAGCTTGCAGGCCTCCGCGATGGCCTGGAGCGAACTCCTGGGCGTAAAAAGCACAAATTTTGCATACATGGCCGTTGCTTATCGTAATGAAACCATAGTAATTTGGAAAGTACCAAGAATCGCAGAGTCCAAATACACGGTAACACCAGAGATCGCTCTGAAATTCTCGTTAAACGACAAAACGACGGTCGGCACCTTACAATGGATCCATCTTCCGAAAAGCAAGTACCTGATTGTCGTCGGTTACCACGATGGCCGCTTGTGCGGTTATACTATC
Source organism: Ampulex compressa (assembly GCA_038496175.1). NCBI lineage: Eukaryota > Metazoa > Arthropoda > Insecta > Hymenoptera > Ampulicidae > Ampulex > Ampulex compressa. Next base: position 517,649 of record JBCFXI010000022.1, on the reverse strand, counting down.
CAGGAGAAGGACGGATCGTTGGAGTACGCCGAATCGTACGTGTATTACGAACACGCCGATCGTATTCGAATCGGCTGCACGATCACGATGCACGATGATCCCTCGAAACCCATTGTCCTAGCCTCCAAGGGAAGCAACCTCTTGCTACTGCACCTAACGAATACCGGGTCATTAAGAACGAAAGACCTCTACATGGTGAGAGGCTTCGAGATATCCGGTAGGCACGAAACGTGCGCCATCGAGGAAACCGTCGGAAAGACGGGTCGTAAAGGACGTTCCTTTGGATTTCAGGGCTGACATCCCTCGGTTGGGGACATGCATTGGTAACGACGCAAAACGGCGCGATATTCGTCGTCGAAACTTGGGATAAAATCCGGCGGATCGACGCGAATGTGGAGAGCTGGTTCTCTCGGCTGGGAACGCGATGTCTGGGTCTGGGACATTCTCCGAGCGGTATAATGCTGGTCAACGTGTCCAGCCCGAGCACCGCTTACGATCACCTGGTGATGCGAGAACCGAGCAAGTTGCACGTATTTTCGGTGAAGGAAGTACTCTGGAATCCGCTCGTCGTCCTGAAAAAGAGCTCGCACCCAACGAGGCTCTGGGATTGTCTGGAGCTAATCAGAACGAGGGCGATGCGAGACGCGGAATTTGGTCTCTCCTTGTCCAGCCTACCTGCCGATTTGACAGCTCTGTCCACGGATGAACTGAGGATTTCCATGTGGCTGTCGGTGATAAGTGAGGTGAGCAAGAAGAAGAAGGTGATCCAGGGGATAGAGAGCATCGTGGGGGAGATATCGGAGGCGCAGCCCTTGATCTTCGTGCGGACAGCTTGCTGTCATCTGGAACGTTTACTGACGAAACGCACGCTCAACCAGGAACAGCGAGTATCCATAGGCCTGCTCAGGATGTACCTAGAGGTCTACCTAGCTGGTGAGGACAACGATGAGTCCGCGGCCATTCTACAGATACGAGAGATCCTGGAACGAACGTCGAGCGTGCAGTTTGCCAAGGTGGAGCTCTGCGATCTGTGCGGAGAAGTCATAAAGGATCTCTCCTGGGATATGACAAGGTGTCCCGCGGGTCACAAATTGCCCAGGTGTGCGATAACGCTGCTGCAGGTGACCGCGGTGAAATACCGTACCTGCCCGATCTGCGGCTTGATCTTCCACCCCTGCCTGGACGAGGAGCTCGAGGAGGTTCGCTGCCTCTTCTGCGACGTACCCGCCCTGTACGACACTCGTGTGTTCGAGATATCGAACCCTGCGTTAGAGGAGAAGGGCCGCGGTGGTAATCGAGCAGCAGCGAGCAAAGCTACGGAGGAGGATTCCGACGAAAGTTCAACGTAGAGGCCCCATTTTTTATCGAACGTTGCTTTAATCCCAATTTTATAACAAAGGATAATAAATGTACAAGCATCTCCTACCTTGAAATAAATCCGAATAGCGCCAGTTGCGAGCAACACCAAATCTACGCGTGTTCATTAATTAACCCATACGCACAGCATTGAGCTTAAGATCCGTTAAACCAAAACTCGAACATCGTATTTAGATAAGTTCCAAGCTTGAGGGAACCGGGAATCAATGGTGAAGGATACGGCACGGAGGGTGTAGAATAATAAAAAAAAAGCAAAGTAAGCCGGTGCACCCGGCGCATATTTATCTCGCGCAAAATTCGTTGAAATATTCTTCAAGGCCTGGCAATGTTCGACACGATAAGCAGCCCCGGAAACTGATAGAAGGCTATCGCTGGCGCGCCAGCGGAAGTCAAGTTGCCGCCTTCGTCCCGAGCGGAATAATCCCGAAACGAGTCATCCCGACCCATTCATGCTCCCGTCCCGGTCCTCGGGACAAACATCATTACCGCTCTCCGCCGACAGCCTCTCGTTCGGCTTCGAAAAATCACCCCTACCGATCGCCAAAGGGATCCCGTCGCGACGAAACGCGCTCCGTTCGAGCGGCCAGCCGAATCGCGAGTGGAAGGGATGCGCCTCTGAAGAGTCGCTTCGATTTCCAGCCCAGAGCCGATCGTGGATAAAGAGCCGGCTCGAGCAAAGACATTCGCGAAGTTATGTGTACAGTGCGCCGCTCATTTCGAGAACGAAATCCCTGAAGATGAAGCCTCAGACGGCAATGTTCCTGCTGTTCGTCTTCCTCGGAGCGTGTATCACCTCGGCCTTCCACGCGCAGAGTAAGTCCCTCCCGCGTTGCTCGAACTCGTCGATATTCGAATTCATCGATCTTGCATTCAGGTCGATGCGCGTTGATCGGTCTGGAGAACGGACGGGTGAGGGCCAGAGGTCGAGGAAGGATCATCAGGTTCAGTTGCTACAACGGTTTCACGCTCGTAGGAAATAGATACTCGACTTGCATACGAGGCGAGTGGGATACACCTGCCCCCGTGTGCGTCAGTAAGTCGATCACCTTCCATCCCCCGGTTCCTCGTCAGAGCTGGACGCTGCTGAAACGAAGGATCTGTTTCAGACACCAAGTGTCCCGCGCCACCCGCCCCGAGCCACGCTTTGGTGGCTCCGAAATACGATGGGGCGATATTAATTTATGTCTGCGAGCCTGGTTATAGTCTGGTAGGTTCGGCAGAAATTTACTGCGATGGCAGTAGGTGGAATGGCACGGCGCCGCATTGTCGAGGTACGGATAGGGAGAGGAGGCTCGAGAAATCGAGAGTGCGCTAATCGAATCTTCTTCGCGATTAAAGAGACGAAGGCCACGGCTCCGCTGAAGTGCGACTTCGAGGAGCCCGACCTTTGCCAGTGGGAGCAGGACCCGACGCACGACTTCGACTGGCGTCGACACAACTTCGAGACGCCTAGCAGTCACATCGGGACAGGGCCTACTCACGATCACACGCTCGGTGCTGGGAACGACGGTGCGCATTTCGCGCGAAACCACTCTGATCCGTCGATCTTGATCGTAGCGGCTCTCTTAGAGGATCTAATTTCTTGCAGGACACTACCTCTACATCGAGGCATCGGGCCGCATCGCGGACAACGTGGCAAGGATAATCTCACCGCTTTACAACGCCTCCTTGACCGACGCGGGCTGCTTCTCCTTCTGGTAATCCCTCGTATAAGAATACCTTGGCGAGCTCATCGCCGCGAAAGGCGAGGCTGCACCCTTCTGTTCTCCTCTAGGTACCACATGTACGGAATGACCATCGGTGCCCTCCGCGTGTATTTCCAAGACGAGCTCGACCGCGTGCCTCGGCTGGCCTTCAGCAAGACGGGTAATCAGGGGAATCGATGGATACACGGTATCTTTGATCTTCCGAAGGCCGTCAAAAGCTTCCAGGTAAAGCACACGCGAGGACTTACCCGAGGGATGCCTTTGAGCTTTCGTGCGAGTCTCTCGTTTTCAGATTATAATCGAGGGTGTACGAGGCAGCAATTACATCAGCGACATAGCGATAGACGACGTGGCCATTCTCCAAAACGAGGAGTGCAAGAGGGACGCGGCGGAAACCACGGAGGTAACGCCGGGCGACGAAGGCAAGTCTGGTTTCGTTAAAAGATTAGCCTTCGTCGGGACCAACGCTAACGAGCAGCTTGCCCGTGTTTAGACCAAGTCGAGCTGGTGAACGCGCAGCTCAGTTGTCAAGGGAAATGCACCAGTGCGTTAACTGCCATCGCCACGCCATCGGATCCTCTGTCGGTGTCGAACGATTGCGAATGTACCGTGGATTGTGCGGATTATTCCAGCTGTTGCCCCGATTACTTGGAGTACTGTGCATCGGGTAATGGATATAGATATTAAAGCCTTGCGCTCCGATTTAAGTCCTCGAAACCTAACGCGGGTTGGTTCTGCCCTTTCAAACTTGTACCGTTTGGCTGGATACTCTAGATTTCATATTACAGCGCAAGGGACTGACGATCGAAGCGTGGAAGAACGCGTCTCTTCGAAAAGAAGTGAAGATCGTTACGAATTACTGTGCAGGAACTACGGATCTAACGACGGACATACCAGGCTGGATGACGATTCCTCGAGAAACGCAAACACCTAGCACGTCGTCGAGTACGAGAGCAACACCTCGGAAAGCGACGACCATCAAAAGCTTCACCAGAGTTAACATCTCCATAAATCCAAAGGACGACATCGACCCTCCTACGGTGAAGCCCTCGACGATCACCTCGATCAAGACCACCACCAGTACGACAACGACAACGACAAAACCGACCACCGCGTCGAAGAGGACGAGCAACGTGACTAAAGGCACGCCACCCGTCTCGAGCACCAGAGAGGGAAAAACCACGAGAAGCACACCCACTGCGCGCACCACCATCGCGACGACGCGTGCCTCCTTGCACGATCACACCGGTAAAGTAAATTCTCTAGCCTCGATCCTCCCTGACGTTTGTAATACCAGCGAGAAACGCGTTACCCTCAGATCCCCAAGTGATGATCCAGGACCCGGAGCAGTTGCACGGTAGCGGCATGGGCTTCGACGCGCTCGGCATCGTGGAACTGATCGCCGGAATAATATCCATCGTATCCGCACTGGGCATCGTGATCGTCTACGCGATCCGGAGGCGGAGGAACTCGAAGAGAGGAGCCAACGGGTCGGCCCTCTCGGAGGACAGCGACGTGCGCTTCCTGACGTCCGACGAGATCCTCGACTTCAACCTCGCCAGGCCGAGCGACGACGATTAAACGTGGAGGATTAGGTCCTTCATTAATATTGGAATTAAGCGACGAGGATTAAAGTTCGGAGTTTGGAAGCGAAGTACCGAGGTCTCCGTAACGCACGAAACCCCGGGCTCGAGATTAAAGTAATGCAGCTACGCGTTTACGGGAATTCTCTTTGAAGTTCGAGGCGTAGGGCCTCGAGGAAGCTGCGCTGCCATCCGGGAGTTGCGTTACACTTTACGACATTTTTCTCCAACAACCCTGACCCCGTCTCTGACCGATTCGGCTTCGACGGACCTTGGCCGAAACCTACGGAATTATTATCGATCCCCAGCCCTCCCCCTACTCGATGGCCGACCTACTTGTGGACGGAATAAAAATAATAATCAGCGCGCGAATATGCTCAGTCGAGTATCCTGCGAGACGCGCGATATCCATTGTAAAGGGACACTTAAACGGTGCGGTACAATAAACGAGTAGCGTAATCCAACGCACCTGTCTTCCTTCCGCCAGTGCGTTCGCCTAAGAACATGCGTGTTGCTACAAGAGATTTTTATTTAAACTTAAGGTCGCATTACACTCCAGCCTCGTCGTCGCAAACTGCAAAAAATCGATTATAATAGAAACTGGAACTGGGATGACTGTCGGGAGGAAAGACCGCCGATTAAACGGTGTCATCCGACTCGGCCGTGGTACAATAATCATCGAGGAATTACGTATACGTAAGCAAACGTAACGGTATGCCGGCAAGGGAAGGGGAGAAATTAAGTAACGCCTTGGTTTGCAGAACGACTCGAAGAAAATGACAGAAGCCCGAGGAGAGAATAAACTTAACACGGCCTTCGAGGGCATTATAAACGGATAAGGTATTGCTACGTGTATTTGTAATCCTATACGTAAGTCTACCCTTACTCCTAATCTCCGTAGAATCATCTACGCTTATTGCTGCGGAACAATCGCTCGTGCGTAATCGGTTAGGCTTTTGGATACTCGTCCGGTTAATCGTACGAATTTAGGTACACGCGATAATCGTTAAGAACGGCCCTTTTCAAAGGTGCTTCGGGGTATTTTTGTTCGACGCGCGAAAATTCTGAAGCACCGTATAGCTCTGTACCAGGGCGTATTTACAACCGTAATATGATATGCAAAATTTTCTGCGAAACTAAATTAATTGCATCGTCGCACAAAGCATCGCTACCGATTCACCCGGTGATCATCGATTACTTCCTAAGGAATATCTTATATGTACAGTACCCCGTATTATTCTTTGGTGTAGTAGCAGCAGGGCAACGTGAGAATAACATCGCGTTGGAAGCATGGAGCACCTTCACCTACCTTGCACTCGTTTCGCGACACCATCGTGACTCTTTCGAGATAACCGAAACGGGTTGGCGAACGCAGTATATACAAGTCAGTCACCGTATCCATTCGATAACGTAGTACGACTAGTAGGTTTATACCGCAGCATCCGGTAATTCCCTAAATTATCTATATACAAGATTTCCAAAGAACGCTGACTCTATCGGGGTTCGTTATCTCCTTTTGATCATAAGCGCTATATCGGGTCGAGAGTCCTCGTAAAATCGACGACGTCCCTATGCAAAGGAGGAGGAAAAGTCGCGTGCCAAAGTTACGTGAACCGTGCGTAGCATTCGAAAGTCTAAACTTTGCTCTCGACCAACCGGACCGGCTTTAGAATTTAGGCTAGACTTTCGAGCGTTGAAGCGCGCTCCGGCCTGGCTCACGAATATCTCTGCTCTCGAAACCGGAGGCTCGATCGACGTCACGTCCGAGCGCGCAAAGAGCCTCGCTCCCGCGGCATCCAGCCGCGCGTGGGCCAGAGGCGCTCAAAGTTCTCGCCACGAATCCCTCGCCATTGCGCACCGTGCGCCTACGATTACCATAATCGCATTTCAAAGGTACCGCTTGGAAATTCGAATGTAGGACGCATTCGGGAAAAACGCTCGAAGGACCTCGATTTACTTCCAGGGCGCACTCACGGAGATCGTTCCTCGCGGATACCGTCCTCGAGGCGGGAAGGGAAAAAAGTGTTCCGTGTTTAGCAAAGGGGAAAGAGTAAGGAGATCAAAGGTCCCTGGGACTCGCCCAAGAGGAGTCTTCGGCAGCCTGAATCCGCGCGTGTCGAGCTTTGTACGAGTACTCCGGTAAGAGCGACGAGCTCGCGATTTCAGCAAGCTCCTCTATGGCACAGAGCGGCGAATGATAAACGAAGTGGGAGGAAGATCGGGCATGGCGCTTACCTTTGCGAACTTGGTTAATCCGAGGAACGTGGGCCTCGAGTATAAGCACAGGGGAGAGGGAGGAGGGTTGTCCGAGGGCTGGCGAGGTAAAGAGCAAGGAGCGTTTAACCGATCTGCACGCTCTCCCCCGTCCTTGTCGCGCTTGTGCGATCTTCTCAACGCGTTTATTCGCATCGCTGGCTCGCCCCGCGTACGGGCCACGCGTGGGAGGGCGCATCGAGAGCCAAAATCCCTGGTATGCTAATATATCAAAGGACGATCGACGCTAGAGCTAGAGGTTTGCGGTGGAATCGATGCCGGCTCTCTCCGCGGCCTTTCCCCTCCGAGGCGAAATCCTGGTAAGCGAGGAAAGCCGACGGAGCCGCCCCAGGATCGTCGCTCTCCTGGCTACGCGTTAATACTTTAGGCACTGAATCACATAGTTTATCGCACCCATGATCCCCTCGCGGCGCGAGAGCCGCGGAGACGGAATGACGAGGATCTTTAGCAGGATCGTCGGTGGTCCGACATCATACTATCTGCTGCTTGAGCTTCACGAGGTTCGTCGAGCCGTAGAGCTTCATGTCCAGCGGTGCGCTGGGCTCGTTCTTCTTGGTTTGAGTGTGCCAGGCGAGGACGCTCGTGCAGTTGCCCGCCAGCAGCTCCACCTCCCTCGGTTCGAACGGGGCTAAGCTCTTCAGGAATCCGTCCTCCTCGTAGCCAGCCCTGTAGGGCATCGTGGCGTTTGGCCTTTGAAGCAGAAAGCTAACGCTCACGGCGAAGCCGGCCATGTCCACCGGAAACTTGCGCCCGGCTATCCACCCGTCGTAAAACCCCGCGAACTTCCCGTTGTTTATTATGGGAGAACTGAGGCCGAACTTGGTGCACAGGCCCACCGGAAACATGGAGACCTTCTTGGTCTTGCGTATCTGTAACTCACAAGACGAACGGGAAAATCCCCACGAGCCTATCCTCTCCGATTGACGTTACGTCGAATGCATTTTTGCCGTACGTTCCACGTATCTCATCATCCCAGTAACGACACACGATAATGGCCATAGTGAGCACCTATGCGCACGCTTTTAATAATCCTGTGTTTTCGTGCAGTCAATGTTCCGTCAAGTCATATATACGGCTGCGTGGCACGATAATTAAAGGGATAATAAATAACGATTAAATCGAAATAATACCGGAGAGAATTGAGGAAGTGAGGCGAAGAAGAACCGTATAAGTGGGAGTACGATACCGATATTTATTATCCCAGTACTGTACGACATTTTCCAATTTCCATCACCGATCTCACTCCCGCGAGAACGCGCCTCCTCGTTCGTGCAGTACGAGTGGCACATCGTGGATCATCGATTATGGAATTTTTCGGGACGAAAATAGCTCACCTCGTCGAAGAGGGCGATGTCGTAGGTATTGTCGTCATCGGCGAAATAAAAGACGCCGCTGGTCGCGTTCGCACGGATCCACTGCAGGCCGCGATTCCTGTTCGACACGCCCCGTGGCTTCGCACCCTTCTTCAGCTTATACTTCTCCGGCATCGGAGCTGAGAATCGCGGATGGATCACGATCATTCTCCAGTCCCGCGCGCCTCGGAAACGATCCTTCGATCGCGGTTGTCGTTACTCACCGGTCAGATGCTCGAACTTTAAGCCCGTGCGCTCGAGCAGTCTCGTCACCTGCTTCGTGGGCACCTTGGCGTCCTCGATCACCAGCCAGTGCACCCTCCTGACCAGCATCAGCGTGTGGGACATCCTGGTGAGCTCCGGGATCTGCTCCGGCCTTCGATACGTCGGCGTCACGATGTAGAGCGGCTCCAGCGATTCCCGGGGCGCGCTCGCGGGTCTTTGGCTCGGCGCCGCGCTGCTCGCGACTGTGGGCGCGGGTCGCGAGGCCCTCGAATTGTTCTCCGGACGCTCGTACACGGTCCTGCCCAGCTGAGCGAGCAGCTCCTGCACCAGCAGCGCGCCCACGTCCGGGCTGAGCCCGCTCTTCCTCTGCACCCTGTAGACGGCCCTCCGGATCTACCGAGGAAACGATCGGCTCGCGTGGAAAAGGGCTCCGAGGTCGTCGAGGCCGAAGGCGGCTCGCGCTTCGAATTTCTTATCGCGCGCAGGAGGAAGCAGAGATCCGATCGTGGCGCGGAGGTAGAATCGCGGCCTCGAATTAATGGCCGAGTACGGGATGGGACAATGACACGTTTGCGGAGCGAGCTGGCCTCGTGGAGCACGCGACGCTCATTTCCAAGAGACTCCGTGCCAGCGCCCAGGCCTCCGCGCGAGGCGAACGGAGTTGGCTTCGAAATGATTTCCGCGGGTACCACGCGTGCCACGATCCCATTCCGCGCTCGCGATTGGCCCGCCAACGTATTTCGCTCCTTCCCCCCGAGTCGGCTCGACTCCTTGCTCGGCGATAATCGCGATTCGAGAGGCGCGCTGCCGAGGTAATTAGGCCCGACCGCTTCTGCCGCGGAACAGCGGGAAACGTACCGTGTCCTCGGTCAGTCGAAACGTCCTGACATAATCCTCGACTCCCTCGGCCGGCGCCTCGTGGTTTTCCTCGGCGGAGCCGGCGGCGTTCAGCTCCGTGATCTGATCGAATCTCACTCCCGTTGACAAGTGGTACTGATAAAACACCACGAAGACACCTATCAAGGCTATCACCCCCATTTTCATGGATGGCTTCATCGTACCAGCACCTGAAGGCAAAGTCGACGCTCCGTCTCTCTCGCGATCTCCCTCCGCGATGGCGCGGCGCCTTGCAAAGTTACTTACGGAATTGGCGGTATTACTGTAGGCATGCCGAGTCGACGGAAGGGTTCGCGCACTGGCTGGCGGCGCAGCTACGCGCTCGAGCGGCCTTTGGCCGGCATCCGGGTGGGCACTCTCGCGAGAGGATATTAGCTTCTGTCACCATGTTCTCGCGCGATGCCTGGACGGCTGATCCGCACCGGCCCTCCGCCGTGCGCTCGACGAGTCTTCTGCTCCTCCGAATCTCCGCTCTGCACGCGCCGAGTTGCACGCCACTTTGCCCCTCGAGTACGACGACGTATTCGTGCCCTGCTTACCTAAACGCTACGTACGTCGATTCTCTCGCTGCCTTCCCTGACCTTCCGGCACTTCTCGCTCTCCTCTCGTCTGTGCAATCATCGAGAGAAGTGCCTATTAGAGATACGGACGCGAACCGAGGAACGGCTCGGTTCGTTCGCGGAGGAACAAATTCGGGAGAAATTTCCGCTCGGGCGCGACGATTCTCGGGTTACGGTCTCGTGGCGCAGGCGTTACTCGATAGGAAACCGGAAGGACATCCGCCAGAAGTGCGAGACAAACCGATAAACCACCGAGAGAACGGTCCTCGATAATGACGCGGCCGATAGGAGCACGAGTCGAGTTCTCTTCGGGGCACGAGCCGAGTCGCGCGCGCCTGGTCCTTCCCGATAAATCGCGCAACCCGGATCTCCACGGAACATCGCCTATTTCCCACCTTCTCCCGATACGGCCCATCGAAACAATATAAATCTCGGCCGAAAATCTGTATGTCGATACTTCCGACGGCTCCGTGGAAAACGACGCATAATGGAGCCATCGAGCTCTGTATAATGGATAAAGGATATTCCGGTATCATAGAAATAGGTGAAATATACGCGAATATATTCCGGCCGGCGGCTATTCATATCCAGCTATGTGTGAAAAGCGGGAACCTAATCCAGATTTAACCTCGACCTAACCCTGACCTATCCGTACCCAGCGCGGCACGTAATGCCACGTAACATCCTTAATATCCGCGCTCTCTACCCTCTCAGGACCCCGAGGAGTCCTTTCCTGCCCGCCCCTCGCCGCTCCCGAAAATCCTTCCGATGCAAAATGCCGGCGAGATCTTGGATCGCTTTCCGCATTGCGAAAAACTTGAGCGCCAAAGCACGTCTCGACCGCGGCGTCCGTCTTCCCGCCCTCCGAGGCTAGACGTTTTTCTTTATTTTAATTCATTTCCGGCACCAATCGCTAAGCTCGTTTAGCCTAGGCCTTAGCGTTTAAGGTCGGTTCCGAACCACCGGAGGTCGTATTTTACGTGCCATTCCTCGATAAGAAGACCTCGGCTCTCCGGTTATTTAAGACCGATTATTTAAGATCCAGAAGTGTGGCCGACTCGCCGGAGAAATCACCACTTCGACTACTAGTCGGGGAATTGGGGCTACGACGGCCTACTGGCTGGACGTACGACCCCGACTACGAAGAACGTTCATTCCTCCTGGAAATGTCTCGGAGCCTACGCCTGGCCCTGCCTTCGGAAAATTGCCAGGATTCGAGCGGACGGGTTGCAGCTTCAGCCGCGAATCGGATCGATGTAGATTTAACCGTGGCAGGTTACTAAATCCGTGGGCGATAAACGATAATATCGCAATTTTCTCCTTGCACGTGTCGTTTCGCGCGAATGGCTGAAATATCGGTTGACTGACGGCTGCGTTCAATAAGCGGTGCTGTAGCGTTCTGCAGTGCGGCATACGCCGGTGAAAGAACCGCGGCTGCGGGTGCAGCGGAGCTTGGATAAAAAATCATAATCCGTTTCGCGAAATATTCGTCGGCGCATCGGCCGCATCGGTGAACTTGCAGGTCCGACGGGCTTGGCCAAGATCGCTTCCTGGTACGCGGCTTCGCGATTTGTTTGGGAGAATCCCTAAGCGGCCGGGCGCGAAATAAATCCCGCGATTAATGGATCGGCTTAGCCGGAGCGACGTTTGATAGCCCTTAAACGTACCGTCGTTGAGCGGAGCACCGGCTCTTTTCGTGGCGCGTGCTTATCGTGGTTTACAGCTGCGGGATGAAAAAGCATTGTCTCCGGCCGTCCCATTTCTGCAGACGTTACAGCCGGTCTTGTTTAAAGAAGATAGAGAACAAGGTGATTTCCGCAGCGTCAACCTTGCCGCGGACTAGGCGGATCTGCCCGGGGCGATGGAAGAAACGTTAATGAGTTCCAACGAATGCACTCTCCGTCTAAACCCATTGTAGAAACCACGGCCTATTTTCGCCGGTGCTGTACGATATTAACGTCAGATCGATACGCGAGCCAAGACCGAGGCGGTACGTTCTAGCGAGGAACGACAAACATCTCGCGATAAGGTGCGAGTCGCGTCCGACATCCTAGAGAGGATAGCTCTTTAATTAGCCGATCAATTGTTTGCGCTCCGATAAAACTAGTATACGCGAGCGCCTTCGTCGAGGCGTACGCTTTGCATGCGCTCTTAAATCGCGGGCCTGCCGTTACGTTGCGACACTCGCCCAACGTCTTAGCACCGCACATTTAGCCGCAACCGCACGCCGACGGGAGGCCACGATAACCGGCTATTTTTGCTCGCGCACGCCGTCCAAATCGCATTCTTTTTTCGCGCTCGCTCGCAGAGCGCTCTCGAGGGAGCGTACCCTTCGGAGGGCAGGAATGCACCTACGAATAGATTAAGACGAGAACCTACCGTCCACCTCCTCGTTTTGCCGGACGAGCAATTCCGGTCCTTTCTCGATCTTGGTTCGGCGAACGAGGGACGGGGAGAGGGCACCGACTCTCGAGCGTAGCCTCCCCGAGGGCAATTTCTAGATGCGCGTAAATGAAATGTTTCCATCAATCTTATTAATGGAAGACGCGCGAACGAGCGGAGAGCGTTAATGCGGCGCGCGGCATTGCGATAAAGGTGCCAGGGAAGAAAATAGTCTGGCGCGGATCGATGGTGTTTAATTAAACGGAGCGGTGGAGATATTCCGGTGGGCAACTCGCTTCGTGCGTTATTCGAAAGGCCACTGATTCCTCGGGTTTTACGGGAGAGCGTCACGCGATACGACGGGACCCTCGTCCCGATCAATCGGCCCGTCGCTCGGATCGCCGCCGATCCCGAGCGACCGTGACACCGAGCAATTGCTCTCGTTATTACTAATTATAACCCACCTGATAATCAGCGGGAAAGCTCCCTTCCTGCTCCGCACCACGATTGTTACGCGCCGCTCTGCGCGCTAATCCGAAATCGGCTGGCGCACTTACTCGCACCTCCCGGCCGCTTCCGCGTAGCGCCTCTTCGGATCTCGCGCTCCTGGCACTTCCTCAGGGTGCGCCCGGCCGACGGCGGCCCTCCCTTTACCACTCAACCCAGGTAGGTCCCCCGAGAAAGCTCTTCCGTGGATTCGCAACGCTAATTTCCCCCGCGGGTTTCGACCTGCCGCCAGAGATATCTCGCGAGGAAATTCGCCCGGACGCGGAGCCGCCGTGCAGATTCGAGAGCAATCTCGCGCCCTGCTCCCGCTACGCGCTCCCTGCACCGAAACGCCGGGGAGATAAGGCGAATGAAAATCGCGGAACGGAGGCTCGAGACGAAAGGAGGAAAGCGGACGAAGGCGAGCGCGAGATTCGGGCCGCGCTATCGTCTCCGACGAGCTCCCTCCGCCGAATTAAAGCCTCTCCGCACTTTGACACGATCGATCTTTCTCTCTCCCCGTCTCCTTTCCTCCGCTGCGACGTCCTGGCCGCTTAACCGCGCGGCGAGGATGTAGGTGTGCTTAGCGCCGGCCGAGGAGCGCCTCGAGAGATCGGCCACATGTCGCGGGGCATCTCACTCAGCCCTCGCATGCCCTTGCCACCGGACCGCCGACGAGGATCGGGAGCTGCGCTCGGTTGGGCCGCGTGGCTCCCGCGATCGGGGGCGCGCTCGAGGGCTGGGAAGCGAAGTGACAGCCGCGAGCGCTCGTTCGACACTGAGCGGACCGGCCAATACTATTCCCTCGGTCAGCGCTTCGCACACACCACTACCCCCACTATCCTATTCTACTGGCGCAGCACCCGTCGCTCTCCGCATACTCTCACGGACGAATTCTGACGCGCGTGTCGTTTATCCAAACTTGTCCGGCCAAATTCCTCCCGAATCCACTCGAATGCAACTCCAGCCGACTTGGCGGCGATCCTCCTTGAGAGTGGCCGATCGATGGCGAGAGAGCGAGGAAGCTCCTGGAGTTTGACTCCGATCGGGGCCGAAGAGCCGGGAAGTTGACCCAATAAAATCTAAGCTCGAGCGTAAGGAAAACAATAGGAGTATTGTGCGCTCGCGAGCGGCGCTCAATCGGACTGGCGGGGCCATCCTTCGGGGACTGGACGTGCTCGAATCTTGGGGGGAAATGATTTTTCCAGACAATTTGCTCGGTTCGATTCGGTGCGATAGGAGCCGTAGCGCTCCGCGCGATAAGCCAGCGCGGCGGCTAATTTATCGTCTTCCGTTCTGTTTTTACGAGCGCTCCGTGATTCGTTAGGATCGAGCTCTGTTAAGATCGGGGCCGTAATTCTGTCGCGATTCGAAGGCCGTCGATGGGCCGGAGAGCGCGATTCTCGCGGAGGCATCTCTCGGGGCGCGCAGGGCTGAACGGAACGGGACGAAGCTACTTGGGGCGGCAGCGATAAAGTGCATCGCGCGGCGCTTCAACTTTTCGGAGAATGCCCGAGATTAACTATACACGAATTGCTCGGATATTATGCATCGAGGAATGCGGTTTAAAGTATGCATAGTCCAATATGCCGGTGAATTCCGGCCGACATTCTCGATGATGTTCGCGGCGGTGAGGCAAAGTCGTAGAATGCCCGCGCATTAATCGCGATATGCTTTGTAATAGGGGACAAAGTGCACGATGCAAAGGCCTCTATTCGGGCGCGAGTTAGCGGGGCGGAAACTCGCCAAAAATAGGCCCGGCAAAAGACATTCCCCTCGTCTTGCCGCGCGCCAATCTGGCCGCCTGCTATCTCGGTACTTTCGAGATCGCGCCACGCAGCGTCCGCGGTGCCATCGGCCTATTTAACAAAGGTGGATCGAAGGAATGCGGATGATCCACCTTTTCGACGCTCTCGTCGTCGGCCAGGTTGGACCGGGAGAGTCCTCCTCTCGACGCGATCTCCGCCTCGCGTTCCAACTCGTTCGCCAAATGATTTGCGCAGGCAAGGGCATGGTGCGCGCCGGGCATGCTTTCGCAAAAAGGATCGGCGGTATAGAGATGCAGACGCACGATATATCCTGAGGGTCGGCATTAATGGGTTAATTTCCTGCAACCAGCCCGCCAGCGAAATTTTACTTCTCCACGCTGCTCCATTTCGCCGTATTTCCCTCCAGGGTTCCGAATGCCTCCCCGGGGAGGCCCGTAAAACTGCCTCGCGTCCATTTCTTTTTACTCAATCCCATATATCACTCAACTACCTCTGGGATGTCAGGTTTGATGGCGCGTCGCTGCCGGACGTGTGCCCGATACATTTCGCCTGCCAGATACGTTCCAATAAATAATTGCCATATAGTTTACCCCGCGGTGGGATTACCGCGAGCGTGCACGCTGACGTCCAGAGGCGAGAATCCGAAAAATGCGAAAATACACGCTGAGTCCTTATCCTTCGGTCTGGCGTTCCGCTCGGCCGATTCGTTCGATCGCGAAAACGAGAGCGCGCCTATTGACGTTCGCGCCGCGATAGTGCTCGATAAACGATTCGGAGTGTCTAATGCGCGATACGAGCGCGCAATGGCGTAATTCCTAAGCTGCTCGCTATAATTATATTTGTAAGGGTAAACGGCGGGCTCGCTTAAGCGGTCAATCACGAGCGGCCGCTTCAGTAGGTCACCTGGGACCGTAGCCGCACGAAGAAAAGCTCCGACGTATGCCCTGGATAAATCCAGTGAATCACCGGAGTACTCTAGCCGCGCGAGCACTCGCGCGCTCGAATAATACGCGAGTCCTCCTCCCAAAGTATAGGAGCCTCCCGGACGATTCATCGGCGATACGTACGCGCTCTCCAGACGCCCAATCTCCGAATCCGATCGACGGTCCAAACCTTGCTTTTAAGGCTGCGATAAACGATGGGCAGGAGCGCGAAGCGGGCGGACGGCGCGAGAGGACGGAAGAGAAGGCGGCGGGGATGAGCGGCCGCGAGTACGGAGGAATACCGCGGGTTACATAATCCTAGCTACGTTAGGCGTACGCTATATCGCGTTACAGATAATGCAGAAGCAACTCCCGCGCGTAACTGGTCTCGGGCTCAACGCTCGAGCAATAAATAAAACCGATCGAAAGCGCGCCGGTGGATTACGTTGGATCGCGTAATAGAATAATAGAAGGGTCCTTCGGTAGGGAGGCGCGCGTTTTCGCCATTCCCGTCCGCGAGCGTTTGTCAACGGAGACGGGGTTCTTTTGACAAAGCTCGTCGCATAACCGCTTTAACCGAGGATGCACCTTGCGTCGTTGAATAATGCGACCAGAGGTCGAGGCGTTAAAACACGTACGCTTTTACAAAGTTCGGTTTGGAAGGCCCATAACACCGAAACCGCTCGATAACCATGCTCGGCAGACACCATGCGACTCTCTTTCCCTCTCCCTTGCTTTTATTACCTCTTGCTTCGTCTCCCTGTGCCCCGGCATATTGATCGAGCTGTACAATACCTACATATGGTGTATAATGGTGTAATCTGGCAAAGTTGTTCGCGGGAACCGTGAACGAGGAATGCAAAGCGACTCCATCCTCCGGCCCGAAATATCCCGCTCCCTGCCTGCATTTCGAAGGCAAACTCGAAAACGATCGGTCGCCAATGGTACCGGGCGTCGAGTTTAACGCACAGTGATACGCGCTCCATCCTTTCGATACCCGCGCTCGGCCGAGCCATCCGCGATTTATAGGTCGCAATAAAGAATCCATCGGTTAGCACGGATAAGGATTGGCCGAGAAAAGTTCGGGCCGAGCAGAAATAGCGTTCGCTCGGCCCAGAAACTGGGGAGTAAGAGGAGAGGGCCTCCTTCCTTTTTATCGCCGCGTATGCGGAGAGCGAAGTTAAGCGATCGCGGCATTACGCACGGACGAAATATCCAGCAGACAGGGCGGACGTGTTCCCTTTCGGTTACCATCCCGGCTCCCGGCGTTTCTTATCGCTTCCGTTATAAATGCACGTCGCGTTGCCAGACGGCCGAGTAGCTGCGCCGCTAACTTTACAATTTCCCCGTAACCTTAAGTAAACGTAGGCTAAGTAAGTACTTTGTCGCCCCGGCCTCCTTTATTTCTTCGCTCCTCCGGCTCTCCTGCTCCTTCCGCCCTCCCCCCCCGGCCCAGCTTATTCCCCACCTTCCGCAAATGTTTCCTCCATTTTTCTTCTTAAACATCCCCCCATACTTTAGGTGGGATCAGGGGAAAATACGCTCCGCGCCCTCGAAGGAATTCCGGAGCCGAAAAATACCAAGGCTGCTCATCGGATCGAGCTCCGCCAGCGCAACCTCTCCTCCTGCTCGCTCGCCAGAGGCGGAGGGACCGCTCGCTGTTTGACAAACTCTCGTCCTCCGCGGGAGGAAGGAAGAGTGGGTGCCAGCGGAAGATAACCGAGGCTGCGTAAAGCGAGATAGAACCGAGTCGCTGAAAGTGCGAATATTTTTCCACTCTCCTCGCGGGCCCCCGGACTCTTGGACCATTAATCCGGAGGAAATCCGAAAAAATAGCTCCGATGACGCGCGGGGCGATCGTTCCGAGATTTGAGTAGTCCCGAGAGCACGACGTGCCGGTATAACAAGGCCGTCTAGGCGCTGCTCGGGGCTCTCAATAGCAAAAAAGCCAGCCGACAAAGCCGACTCGCTCCTCGGCGTAAGTTGCGTCGAGAGACTTTCGAGCGCGCGGATTACTCTTTTCGACGCATTACCGAAAAAGAGCTCTTCGCAAATTGAGGCAGGCCTAGAGCCGCGGCCCGTCCTACTACGGACCTCCGACAATGCCGCTCGCTCGCATGGATTCTTGGCTTTACCCTTGATTAAAAGTTCAACTCCGGTGCGCGATTAAAACCATCGACCGTGCAAACGCTGTTTGCGCGTCGGGAATCAAGAAGAACCCTCCTCGAATGCCCCGTGACTTTGAGCCATCGCTCTTCTCTCTCTGGGAAAAGTTCAACCCTTGCCCAATGGAGCGCTTTCGAGCTCGATAACGCTCGAGGGTAGGCGATCCTGCCTTGGCCATTCTCCTCTCGCCACGCTCACTTATTTGTCTCGTCCGTCTGTTGCTCGCGCGAGGTTCGCCGAGCAAAACCCGTTCGGAGATTTATCCCCGTAAAAATCGGCCCGCGTAGAGTCCGCGCGGCGCGTGTCTTATCCCGTGGCCGTTTATCAAGCTGGAAAAAATGACCCCGCGCAGGATAAGCTACGTATAAAATTCACGAGCGTTCGGCTGGACGTTTGTTTTCCAAGGATACTTTTACGACAAGTTCGAGCCGCGGGCGGAGCGCAGAGCCGTGTGCCAATTCCAAGTCTAATCCCGACCTAAATCCGATCCGACTTGGACCTAAACCGACCCTAACTTATATCCGCTCCGTGGCCCCCGGCAAACGAATCCCACGCGTTCGGCCGCTAAACGGTCGATCGATACTTTCGACAACAAATTATTCTTGGGGCATAATTAGCGAGGGAAGTAGAACGGCCAAGTGGCAGGGCCGATCTGCGCGGGAACAAGCGTACATATTAAGGGCACTATTGACCGTACCGTATCAGGTATATTTGCTCTTCTTCTATTGACGTTTCGGGTCAACCAGCATGCTTAAACTCAACGTCCAGATTCTGCTGGAGATAGCGCCACGATCGCCAAGTATCAAGGGCTTCCTACCATCGGGATATTAAGTTAGCGTTAAAGTAGCCCGTGTGGAAAATAATAAGCACCTCGCGTCCGCTGGTCTTGGCGTAAAGGGGGAGATACGTCGAGGTAAAGTTCTAGCCAAGCTCCCATATTCCCCTAGTTGCCTATCCAAGTCGAAGGGTCCGCCGCGTATACCCCGCATTGAGGTTACAGTCGGGGGTGTAAATACGACCTTGGAATCTTCGAAACGTCGGTTTTATCGGGATGGTAGAGAGGCACTCGAGAACCTTCCGCGATACTCGCTGGCCGCTCGTCGATCGTGGAAGCGAGGCGCGCGATTCGCCAAGGATTCGCACCCGTCGACTCCGAAGCACGAGCCCGGGCTACGTCCGTCTTCCGATCGGAGCTTCCTCGAAGCCCGGACTCGAAACTCGGCCCTCGCATAGACCAACTCTTTTATCACCGATCGCATTGCACGATAAACCAAACCAGCCGTCGCTCCGCCTTTCCTATCTAGCCGCGAGGAATTTCGCAAACACGAGTGCCTCGCGATAGAAGACACGTCGACCGTCCGAAAAAACAAACCCCTTTATCGCCTCGCGTGGACACCGCTCGCGAGCTGAACGACCAAATTGGAGTTTCAAAAGCATCCGATCTTATCCGCGCGTCGCTATCAAAAGCACGGTACACGAGGCACGACTATCAGCGAGCGGAGAAACGAGTACGAGCGCCAGCACTCGAGAATCGTGCTCGACGGACTGTTCGATAGAGTTTCCCGACTCGTCGGTAAACCCAGTACTCACGTACGCGGCGGTACGTCCCGGCAAGAGACGCGAGCCACCCCGGGTAGTCGTCGATGGAGGCCGGGGCGGGCGGAAGGCGGGTGTCGTTGGCGAAAGCACCGGTACTCACCATAGTAGGGGCCAGAACTCCGCAAGTTCTCGGCGAGGTGGTGGTCGCGGTAGGAGGATGGATGTCACACTGCGGAGACCGGCAGGAGAACTATCGTGGCACGACGGCTCCTCGTTCGGTGCTGCAGCACTCGAAACTCGCGCATGTTTCTTGCATCCGGCGGTGCAAGCCTGCCAGGCAGCGCGGCCGCCGCGAGCAGCCCCGTCCTCAGCTAAGCGCGGCCAACATTTCACCCCGACCCGTCCGCGCGCCTCCGACGATCGAAAAAGCTCCGAACCTTACGGCAATCACGACCCCCGACGGCCCTCTGGAAACCGTTCTGCCCTCTCCAACGCGACTGCCGCCCTGCCGCCCTGCCGCCCGGCCGCCCGGCCAAACCATCGAACAACCCTTCGAAGCTACGCGCTACCTTCGGCCCACTACCCTTCCTTGCGCGGATCTAAAGCGATCGGCTTTTTAAATCTATTTAGGGGAAGACGTAATCCCCACGACCGAAGAGGCCGTTGTTTCTTCGGTAAAGAGCGCGTGGAGAGATATAAGGAGGGGCCGCGTAAGCGAAGGTAAAGCCTAACAAATAATAAATGCGTTTATTTCCCGACGATCGTGCCGCACGAATTCTCCGACGCCTCGTGACTCTCCTCGCAACGATCGTATTTTCCAACAACGATTCCCTAACAACGGAAGGTAGGATATCTTGCATCGCTTTCGCACCTCTACAGCTCGCCGCATCTGTTCTGTCGCAAAGAGGGACATTTCATGTTATATCGCAGAGGCGCTTTTCTTTATTTTTCTCGCGAACAGTTTTAAGCACCATCGGACGCATCGCTTAGCTTATTTGCACGCGAGTGTATCGATCGTGCATCGTTCGATAATCGTCGAGGGAAGGTCGAACGATTTAGAGAATTAGAAGGAAGATTGGATTACGGGAGGGATAGATCGCTGCGGGTTTCACGACCCGCTTGCCTATTTTTTGATTTATTTATTTCTGACTCCGCTAAGGAGAACTGGGCTATATCCATCGTACGATGTGATACGACTTCTTCCCCACCCTGATCAACGTCAAATTATTACTCAGTATATGGATCCCCGGTACAATAGCTTCGTTCAGGTTCGTGATCTTCTGGTGGTTCAAGTAGAAGCCTCCGGCTTGTATTATTCTCTGAGCGTCGCGGTCGGTTTTGAAGCACTTCGCCTTCTGCGCGAGCTCGTAGACGGTTATACCGGGTTCTCCCAATATTTCTACCATCTTTGCCCCTTCGAATATTTCGGATAACTGTACCTCATTGTACTCCACCAGCGAGTCGATGGATGTGCTGTAGAGCACCGCCGTGGCCCGTTTTGCCGAAGCCAGACCTTCCTCTGTAACGTACAAAAGAATGCATACGCTCCGAACGGTAGCCTCGATGGATACAGAGCGATATAAATATTTATACACTGGTCGATACCAAATATTATTCCAGCTGAAGGTAAGATCAAAAGTTTTCGGGACGTTCGAATATATCCATGGTAATACGCGGCTGGATAGGGAAACGCTACGATATGTGAAGCTTGGGAAGAAAGTAATTACCTCCGTGAACGAGGAGCGTAACTTGCTCCGCGAGTATCTTCTGCGCCTTTCGTTGTTCCGGAAGTTGCATGTGCTCCTCTACGATCTCGCCGATTTGTTTCAGAGGCAAGAACGTGAAAAACTTTAGCAGCCTCTCCACATCGGAGTCCGCGGTTCTGACAAAGAACTGGTATAATTGAAAGCTCGAGGATTTCGAGGGGCACAGCCACACGGCGTTCCCCGTAGATTTCCCGAATTTCCTGCCACCATGGGTCGTTATGAGGGGCAACGTTAGGCCGTAAACCTTTTTATTTGCCGCTTTTCTAATCAAATCGTAGCCGGAAACTATATTCCCCATTTGGTCGCTACCCCCGATTTGAAAGCGGCAGTCGTACTTCTTCGACAATTGCAGCCAATCGTACGCTTGAAACACCTGATATGCGAAAATTCAATCGATCACACTTCTTTCTTTTCCACGCACACACCCCTAAAGCTCTTGTCCTGCGGCGTTATTATATCGATAGACGGCATTGCCTCTGGTACCTGATAGGTAAATTCCGTAAAGCTCATTCCCGTCTCCGAGTTTAGTCGCGCTTCCACGGAGGATCTTCCCAGCATCGTGCCGAGCCTGAAGTACTTCCCGTATTCTCGAATGAATGCGATAACGTTCTGGTTCGTGTACCAGTCCAAATTATTGACGAGAATCGGCGGCTTTAGGGCAGATCTGTTCTCGCGCCAAAAGCATTTCTGGTGGTTCTCGAATATATTCTCGATGTTCTTGCGAATGGATTTGACATTCTCCGCGAGCACGCTTTGATCTATCTCCTCGCGCTCGCTTAGCCTGTGGCTAGGATCCCCTATCAGGCCGGTCGCACCTCCGAGGACGGCCACGACCTGGTGCCCGGCTCTTTGCCAGTGCAACAGGCTCATCAGCACTAATAAGTTTCCAACGTGCAAACTGTCCGCGGTCGGGTCGAAACCGGAATAAACGCATTGCGGCGATTTTGACAAAAGTTCCGTTATCTCCTCCCTGGTGGGGTACAAATACGAGATACCAAAGTTGCCAAGTTTCGCGAAGAACGAGAATAGTTAAACGCGGAGGATATATTTATTTATATATATATCGGTATATTAGGTGGACGGTAAATTTGCTTCCATCGCACGAATCTGTTTAAAAAACGAATTTAGATAATGCTCTTCTACGATAATCCATACTTTGGCCCTCATTTGTATGCACGGAAATCGATTAATAAAAATTCGAACGGGCTACCCTCGATGCACGATCCAAAACAGTACACTGATTGCCGATTAATGATTAGGCTTCAGTATTGCAGGCTCAAATTCAGAATTGAAAATAAATCGTACAGCTTAAAGTGTGTATAATTTTCTGGTGTAGATTTATTTATCGCGCGCTGATTAAATTTATTGTATATAGCAAAGCATACGGCAAAAATTGATCTTATTCTTAAGTCAATACCGCATGCTGTTTTCAAAAATGGTAAATTATTATTAGCCAAGTTCATCGCTCGTTCGGCAAGGTACGTATGAACAGTAATAATTTACACTTACGTACACGTATTGGGGAACATATCCTCGTACATGCCTCGATCTTTAAGCTTCATAGGATTTCTTTGGGAGTATAGCCTGCAGTGCTTGAGATTAACAAATTTAAGGGTCGAACATAACCTTAACACTTTATTTATATTCATCTTCATAGATATATTTTTTCCCTCGTATTACAAAGTGGGCACCTATATACGTAATATAAATACAAAAGAATCACTCATTTAACACTTAAAAAAGATATTTTTGAATCGTTGTATCACACCGCAAGCACGAGTTTACTGCACACGTCCAAACAGGAACAGCGGAAAAATGCACCATTCGTATTCTATCGACTCTCCAGATGTCGCCCCGACTGCTATATTCAACTCTATTGAAGTTAACCACATAAATTTCTACACAATCGTTGCACGGTAAATCGATAAAGCGGCTACGCATTCATACCTTTTACGTGTAAATTACGAAAAATAAAACGTTTAAGTTCTGTAGAAAAACAATCCTGCGGAATTAATAACTATTATTCCACGAATATTTGGCGTTTTAAGGAACAGTACTATTCAAGAGCATTGCTTTTATCATCACCCTCGAAGCGTGCTTCCAATTTAACCGCAAATAATACATCATCTTTGCCAAATATACGTGGACCATAATCTTTGGGCGAGTTACGTGGGGATGCAGGTGCATTTGTGAGCTCGCAGCTCGGACTTAAAAGCGTTGAAGCAACAGTAGTTAAGCGGATCTTACTGCCGACCGTCCGTGGACTAGCTCTCGTTGGCGTTAAATCTAATCGTATACGCTTTGGACTGGAGGTAATACTATCTGAAAAGAAGTATTCGAAACGGTAAATCTCAGAGGGCCTATGATGCTGTCGCGGGATTGCACGTTGTGCCAAACCTGTAAAACAATTGGATCTTGAGTTGGAAACATTAAAAAGCCGAGAATACTTTGGTGAAACGTCCATAGTGCTACTAGAAGCGCGCTTGTGTATCGGAGAGAGAACGCACGGCGATGTCCAGCCGCTGATACTGCCCCAATTATTGTCATCGGGGCATAATTTCGACAAGGAAAATTTTGGTGATTTACAAGCTTCTCTTTCATACCTCTTGAACAGCGTTTTGTGGGTGCCTAAAAGTCATTCTCGATATTAGCACGTAGATTTTGTAATAAAGATACGCGTTACCTTTTAGTGGCGGCGACCATAATCTATTTAACAGTCGTTTTTCCTCCTCACAACAACTGATAGAAAAGATAATTTTCGGCGAATGTAACAATATTTTTTTATTTATAACGCACAAAAAACCCATGTCCGATGTAGCATCATGACTTCTTTCGTGCAAGGTATAATGCACATTGGCTAACATATTGTCAGTTAGCATAAGCAGATTTTGAAATTCTACCTTCAGCAATTTTATACGCTCACTGATATTTCTCAATTGCTCTTTACACCTTGAGAAATTCGCCAGCTTGTGTGTGTTAAAACGACATACATCCGTACGCAATATTTGATGGAGTAACAGAAAGAATGCTCGTAAGTCTAACGAGTCGTTTGTGCAGAGTTCCGCTACGATGGACTTTGAGTGTATGTAAACATATTATTCGATAAACCTTTTATAGGTACTAAAATATTTCCCGTACCAATTAATTATATTACCTCTTGTTCGTAGTCCACGAATAAAGCACCTACATCAGGAAGTATATTTGGAAGTTCTTGAAATTTAAATACTTTAGAATGACCAAGTATACTTTCGATTATATTGCATAATGTATTGCTAATAGTGTTTAGCTCTTGCAACACTGTATTCCAGTTGCGCAAATAATTAAAACCTTTAGAGATGCTGAACTTCCATACTAAAAATCATATTTAGACAGAAACTTGGAATTGTGATCTGCACAATTAAAGTACTAATGTAAACTAACAATTTATTATTTTTGAATCTTCAATATCCAGCAATCGTGCTGCAACTGTAGCACTAAATGGTTTAACGTCTATGTATCTCTCTATGCGCCGTTTTACCTCAAAAATTGTGCGTTTCCTTGCTTGAATTTCATTCAATTTTTCACTAAAATAATATTTTAGATATATAGTGCAACAATATCGTTCAATCAAGAATGTAGGCATAAACTTACGTTGCAAAATTTTCAACAAGTTCCATACTCTTAATCCATTTCTCATGACTTTCTGCAATGGCCAAAACCTTCTTAGCATTGAAACCACTAAGATACAATTCAGCTAACTTACTAGTCGTGCCTACGCTTGGTGCATACGGTAAAATGCTATGACCTAAAATATTCAAACTGGGAGCTCAGATTAACGGATATGAAAATGATCTACATACACGTTTCATAAGTAGCCTACGTTCTCTGCAAATGTAGCTCCTAAGCGTTATTTGCGAAAGCTTCCATAATACATTTATAATCTTTACACCAGAAGCAAGTATTAAATGAGACATCAGTATGGCTGGAAAATTGACGTCTGGATTTTCGTACGATAGAATTGCCAAATATTTCTTAACCTCTACTCGATACTGCACTGCATCCCTTTTGTTATACAATGGCCACGTAATCATTCTTTTAAAACGTTTACTGTCGTAAAGGAGCAGCAAGTATTGAGAAACGTATATAAAACCCATCGTGTTGGGCTCATCGAACATTCGCTGTCGAAAGAAAATCACAAGTAACAGAGAGTATTCGAGTTACGGCAGCGGCCTAAATTCGTCGGAATTTACGAGCATACCCTTCTAAAATATTTCTGAAAT
The DNA here is from genome assembly GCA_038496175.1 of Ampulex compressa. Classification (NCBI taxonomy): domain Eukaryota; kingdom Metazoa; phylum Arthropoda; class Insecta; order Hymenoptera; family Ampulicidae; genus Ampulex; species Ampulex compressa. The sequence continues at coordinate 492,385 of JBCFXI010000022.1, read as the reverse complement.
TCCAACGACGGTGTCGCAACCTGCGTAAGCAGAAATACATTTCTGTAGAAGGACGCTTCGACGGACATCACACACACTTTATCTAACAGCTCGTTGAACAATTAACACTCTAATCACATAAACTAAATACTCGACGTATGTATATTCCGAAGAACTGCGCACTATGAGGTACAGAGCTTCGTTCCGTAGGAATCCTATCGTATTTACTCGCAGGTTTCTTGTCCTCTCCAGGGTCACTTCTCCCAAGATGTGTTTACATATATGTATATACCACGCAAATGTACTATAGGCATCGTGCATTTCGCATAAACTTTATTTCGCCATTCGTACATGATATGGACATAAAAATCTAACATGAACGAAGAGTACTACTGAAAGATCGACATTTTATACCGTAATAAACGTTTTCCCTTGGAGACGATCGAGCGTTTACCTGCGTGGCGTCAACCGTCGTCCAACCTTCAGCTTTCAAGCAGGCTAGGTGCTAAGATCTCTTACGGGCGATCGCATTTATTCCACTGAGAGATAATGTACCCCATCGAAGAACGGGATAAACGCGAAGATCCGTGGAATCCGTGGAAGGTACGAGTGCGTGGTTATCCTGGTGCAAGAGATGAAGCTGGTATATCGTTGCACTGGTCTCGTGCTTGCATATACGGCGGCGCCACTGGGCTCTGCCATAGCAACTCATCTCCGTGCCGTGAAAGCTTGGAACACTATGGGCTCGTGGTGTATCCGTTGGGCAGTGGCGTGAAAATGGCAGCGTAAAATGGCAGGACGTAGGTCTACCTTGACGAATGCGGAATCCTTGGCGGGATCCGGGAACGCGGATCCCCTGAGGGAGCTCTTCGAGGCATGCAAAAGCGGGGACCTGCCGAGGGTGAAGGCGTTGGTTACGTCGAAGACGGTCAATGCTCGCGACACCGCCGGGCGCAAGTCTACCCCTTTGCATTTTGCAGCTGGTAAGCTGACCACTCAACTCCTACCCGCGCGATGCACCCATCCGATATTTAATGTCGGTCGCCCTGTCCACGATTAAAGCGGCCCTCCGCGTGCCTCCAGACTCGACCAACACCCGCGACGGTCCGCCGACCAGGCTTGGTATACGTGCGAATAGCGATTAGATTGTCCTACGTTCTTCTACGTTGTAATTAGCGAGTGTGCGAAGTGAAATTTGTTTACGAAAAGAGGCGAAAAAGACAGGGTGTGGAGAGCAGGGGCGCCTAAGAAAATAAAAAAGAATGGTCCTTTAAAGATAACGCTATGTCGTACTCTTATCTTGGGTCGTTAAGCAGCGATTTAATATATGCGCATTTTTTAATATTCGTATCGCAGGCTACGGCAGACGAGACGTGGTGGAGTTCCTTTTGTCTGCAGGGGCATCCGTACAGGCGCGCGACGACGGAGGCTTGCATCCTCTTCACAATGCTTGTTCTTTTGGGCACTTCGATGTCATTAGATTATTGTTAAAAGCTGGGGCCAATCCCAACACCAGGGACAATTGGAATTACACGCCTCTGCACGAGGCTGCCATCAAGGTATCTCATATTAATATATATGTTTCTGATTTGCTTTGCGCTTTGTACAATGACAAATGTATATGCGCTTAATCCTTTCTATTCTGACAGGGTAAAATAGATGTGTGTATTGCTCTACTACAGCACGGCGCGGACGCGAATATCCGAAATACGGAAGGGAAAACCGCGTTAGAATTGGCACACGCAGCTACTAAGCCGGTGTTAACTGGGGAATACAGGAAGGACGAGTTCTTAGAAGCTGCAAGGTCAGGAAACGAAGAACGGTTATTAGAGCTTTTGACTCCCTTAAATGTAAACTGCCATGCGAGCGACGGACGGAGATCCACTCCTTTGCATTTAGCCGCCGGATACAATAGGTCCAGAGTGGTGCAAATTCTGTTACAGAACGGTGCAGATGTGCATGCAAAAGATAAAGGGTAAATTGCTTTAAACGACTATTCACATCCATTGTCGAGTAAGTCTACCGGAGGGCTAACCGCGTACGCTTTAATGCCGTTACGATAACGGGACAAACCACCATGCTAATCTCATGAAAATTATTTTTAACGACATTCTACAACATGGCAAACTATTGTACATCCGGTATATGCAATTTCAAATATACGTTTTATGCGTAACAGAGGACTTGTGCCACTTCACAATGCTTGCTCGTATGGCCATTTTGAGGTAACGGAAGCGCTACTGAAGCACGGAGCAGCGGTTAATGCCAGTGATCTGTGGGCATTTACACCACTGCACGAAGCCGCGAGCAAGTCTAGAGCAGAGGTGTGCTCCTTACTTTTGAGCGAAGGCGCAGATCCGACTCAATTAAACTGCCACAGTAAAAGCGCCATTGATGTCGCGCCAACGCTCGAACTTCGAGAAAGATTAGCATGTATGCTTTCCGTTTTTGCGCGGTATTGAACTTAGGTGCACCAAGATCAAGTTATGTTCATTATATATTTAATGTTACGCTCGTTTCAGACGAATACAAGGGACACTGTCTCTTGGATGCCTGCAGACAGGCGGATCTAACTAAACTAAAGAAGTACCTGTCCCAAGAGGTCGTTAATTTTAAACACCCTTATACCGGAGATACGCCGCTTCATTGTGCTGTCGCATCACCCTACCCTAAACGAAAGCAGATTATTGAATCCTTGATTAGGAAAAATGCTGCCATGAATGAAAAAAACAAGGATTTCCTGACGCCGCTTCACGTAGCCACAGATCATTCCCACTACGACGCGATGGATGTCTTACTTCGACACAATGCAAAAGTCAATGCTTTAGACGGATTAGGGCAAACCGCGTTACACAGGTGACGTATAATGCACAATGCTGATACGTATTTGAATTGAAAGTCATATAAACAATGATATCTCGATAGATGCGTTCGAGAAGACAACGTCCAAGCCTGCAGAGTACTGTTGTCGTATAACGTTGATCCCTCGATAGTGTCGCTGCAAGGTTATACCGCGGCGCAAGTTGCCGCAGAAAACTGTCTCAAGATCTTGCAGGGTTTGGACATTTTACCTTTCAATGAATATGGATCTCTTGCTTTAAGCAAGACGATTCTAGTACGGTTTATTCTTATTTAGATCCGCCAAGCGGAACGGACGACGCTGAAGCGCAACTTTTAGAAGCAAGTAAATCTGGAGATTTGGCAGCTGTGGAAAGGATTTTACAAATTAATCCACATGCTGTCAATTGTCGAGATTTAGATGGGAGGCATTCGACTCCGCTGCATTTTGCAGCAGGATTTAATAGAGTGCCCGTCGTTGAGTATCTTCTGGCACACGGGGCGGATGTTCATGCCAAAGATAAAGGGTATAGTTTTTACATTACCGTGCATAGTAAAATCTCACTAATACCTTCTTTAATTTTTCGTATTTGCGTATTACAGTGGTTTGGTACCTTTACACAATGCCTGTTCTTACGGTCATTACGAAGTAACAGAACTATTGGTGAAGCACGGTGCATCCGTCAATGTCGCCGACTTGTGGAAATTCACTCCTCTTCACGAAGCTGCTGCCAAAGGGAAGTACGAAATAGTACGTTTATTATTAAGGCACGGAGCGGATGCCACCAGAAAGAATAGGGATGGGGCGACGCCATTGGATCTGGTCAGAGACGGTGATCAGGATGTCGCTGATTTATTACGTGGGAATAGTGCTCTTTTGGATGCAGCGAAGAAGGGAAATTTAGCTAGAGTGCAAAGACTCATTACGCAAGATAACATCAACTGTAGGGATGCTCAAGGTCGCAATAGCACACCGCTACATTTGGCTGGTACGTCACACTATTCGCTGGCACGTAAGGAGTTTATAGTATCCATATAAACACACATTCCCTTCCTCTTCCAGCGGGTTACAATAATTTAGAGGTAGCAGAATTCTTACTGGAACGTGGGGCGGATGTAAATGCTCAAGATAAGGGCGGTCTTATACCGTTACACAACGCCTCCAGCTACGGCCATTTAGATATAGCCGCGTTGCTCATTAAATATAATACCGTAGTGAATGCGACTGACAAGTGGGGCTTTACGCCACTGCACGAGGCCGCGCAAAAAGGGCGAACACAATTGTGCGCCCTTTTGCTCGCGCACGGTGCAGATCCCTTCTTGAAGAATCAGGAAGGGCAAAGCCCGGTAGACTTGGCCAGCGCGGACGACGTACGATGTTTGCTGCAAGACGCCATGGCGTCGCAGCAGGTCGTACCAACGGTACCCTCGAGCAGCAACGGCGTTGGGATTGCCATTAACCTAAACACTGGCGTTAACAATCCCGTAAATAGTAGGCCGCCCAGTATAGTCGCCGGTGAGTAGACATCGACGCTGATAAAACGCGAGAACTGACGCAATTTGGCGAGTTTACGATCACACGCGTTTCCTCACAGTTCCCGTCACTCCGCCGCCATCGCTCACTCAAGAGACCGTCATTATGCCCTCTGGGGCTGCAATGACCTTGTGCGTGCCACTGGCAAGACCGGCGTCCTGCTTGAGCCCGATGCCCATAGCGGAAACCTGCTCCGAGAGGGAGTCCAAAGATATCTGCAAGGAGCACAACGGCCCCAACATCACCACCGTCGGTGGTTTCCTTCAAAGCCTCGGCTTGGAGCACCTACTGGAGCTGTTCGAACGCGAGCAGATCACGCTGGACATACTGGCGGAGATGGGCCACGAGGATCTGAAGCAGGTCGGGGTTTCGGCGTACGGTTACAGGCACAAACTTATCAAGGGCATGGACAAGCTTCTGAACGCCGCCACGGGTACACCCTGGCAACCGTCGATCACCCCCGGCACGTTACTGGTGGATTTGCTGGCGGAGGACAAGGAATTCCTGGCGGTCGAGGAGGAAATGCAGAGCACCATTCGGCAGCACAGAGACAACGGCCACTCTGGCGGTATATTCTCGCGGTACAATATCGTCAGGATACAAAAGGTTCAGAATCGCAAGCTATGGGAGCGGTACGCGCACAGGCGGCAGGAAGTGGCGGAGGAGGTTGGCGCAGCGGCGCCCTCGTCTCCGGGAACCGGCCCTAGGACGACCCCAAGCTCGGCAGTACCGCAGGCCAACGAGAGGATGCTGTTCCACGGGAGCCCGTTCATCAACGCCATCGTGCAAAAGGGATTCGACGAGCGGCACGCGTACATCGGCGGAATGTTCGGCGCGGGTATTTACTTCGCGGAGCACAGCAGCAAGAGCAACCAGTACGTTTACGGGATATGCGGCGGGACTGGGTGTCCGGCGCACAAGGACAGAAGCTGTTACATCTGCCACAGGTGACGATCTTTCTTTTTGTAATCTATTTTCGGTGCCAACCGCCGAGGTCGCTGGGCCTACCATTTAAGGTGGATTCCAAACGCATATCGCGTGCAGAGACCGAGCTTCCACCCACTACACAGCCGTAACTCTGGGTGATGATCTTTGCCAATGGTCCGCCGTGATACGCCTTACCAGATAATTCCTGACCTTTCAGGCACTTGCTGCTGTGTCGCGTGACTCTTGGAAAGTCATTCCTGCAGTTCTCGGCGATGAAGATGGCCCACGCCCCTCCCGGGCACCACAGCGTGATGGGCAGGCCCTCGCAAGGGGGCTTGGCCTTCCCCGAATACGTCGTCTACCGCGGTGAGCAGGCGTATCCCGAGTATCTGATCACCTACCAGATCGCGAGGCCTCAGCAGGAGAGCGGGGGAGGCGAGAGCGTGGAGGAACGGTGATCGGAAGATGCAGGCCCCGCGGCAAGGTTCCGAAGTCTCTGCTGCTGTCAAAGGTCAAGGACGTGCGGTACCCTATCTTAATTCCAATTGCAACAGATGCGATTTACGTCGTAGAACCGGTTCTTCCATTTTTTTTAACCTCCTCTCACCAATGCAATACGCCCTAATAAGAAAATCCGATACGCTACCTTAGACTACTTTCAGCTTGGCATCGAAATACGTCCGTCAACGATTTATTTAAAACAGGTTGATATTGTAAAATTAACGTTCAGCATTTATTTGTGATAATGTTCAGGCCGGGTCTGACCGCTTATCGTGTACGTAATTGATATATCAGTCTATATAGACTACGATGTACACATCGAATCATTCGTTTGTTCCCACATCCCCTGAAGGGGAGCAAGGAGAAATTGGAACACGATCGTGGAATTGCCAGGCGGAAAGGACTGGTTTATCGACTCTACGATCGATACGCGCGCGATTTACAAGTTGCAGAGGAATTTGTATTCATAGCCGGTGTGATACATATGGATATATTTGGTTGCATTGTCCACGGAAGCAGGTAAATATAATATTACGAAAGAAGGTCGTATTCCAGCTTCTCCTTGCTCCCTTTCAGGGATCGTGGAACAAACGAATGTTTCGGTGTGTACATACCAGTATGAGTTATTGTATTGAAGATCCATATGGTTTTCAATATAGTTCTGTGTGTCAGTAGCATGCATGTGTCAGTATTAAAGGAAACTACGATATATTCGTACATAGTTGTATAAGGTAAGAGATTTTAATTATTACACCCGATTGTCTTCAAAGAGTCACGGGAGAACGAGAGAGTGTTGCGCGGCAAAATCATGTTGTTCAGGGGCAAACATAATTTCTGCATATCTGCATCGTCATTGAGGCGTTTTCGTATACCGTTCGAAAGCATCCGCTCCAGATATATGTATTATGAGTAAAGTCCTCGTAAGAATGTATATGTAGAAAAGTAATATAAGTCAATAACGGAGATATTTTCCGAATTGGAAATATTCTACTCGAAGAACGTTGTTTCTGTTATATCGTAAAAGAATAAGGTACGTATATCGCATAAATTTGGACTTTATTTATAACATGTATATATGGATATATTTTATTGTATCTACTGTACCGTAGAATTAGCGCATATTTGTATTCTGCCGACATTGTCAACAGGGTTCCTATAAACTGGTAGTAGTTTTTCAACGATGTACATATGTTTTCCTTTTGCCGGAATACGTAGCTTACTTTATTAGCATTTTTAGTTCTTACGTTACGTGAGCCGTTTGGGCCGGTGAAAAGTGATGCGATGCACGTATCGTAAATTGAAATTTACATTGCATTCATTTTGAAATTCGCTGTCGGGAACGTTACCTGATCTCAACGGTAGAAGCAAAGTGGCTTCGAATAATTCGTAGGATCGACTTGTGGGTGTACGTTTAAACCTCGTGAGTTCGAACCAAGTGAACTTGTCCCTTGGATTTGCGATGAAACGACGAATAATCGTAGAAACGTGCGACTGTACGAATGCGAATGCAAGGAAGCGAATATTTTTTACGTTGACTCGCTGCACATCCGACAATTGTTTTATAGGTGACGGTAATCCTTTTTTTATTTATGGGTGTATATCTCGAAAGTGTGTCCGTTAAAAGAGTGCTCAAAGAAATTTTGTTCGTTCATTCTCTGCGACTAAACTGAACCCATCGTTGTAACCGAAGAGGCGCCGTTACTAGCCTTTCGACAATGGTCACATACATACGGTAATCAGCTTCGATTAAGGTGAATACGTGCGATCATTATATCTTCATTGTAAGAGTACGGACTGACTAAAAAAAAAATTATCGATCCTTTTTGATTGTTACCGTACGAGTTTTATATTTCTGTTTTCCTTTCCTGGATCTCAAATCAGTGCATAAACCAAAGTATATATTTTGAATAAAAAAGTTATTTCTGACAGTGTTGATATACCAGTATTGCATAAGAACACCAGAATCGCGCGTAATCAAATTTTTTAATCGTGTAACGGCCCTTTGTCCCGAGAAACGTTTTACGTAATATCTGCTTGCTTATCATGTCGAACATGTATGGGACGAAAGTTAATTGGGCGGCATGACGGTAACTGATGTATGAGAACAGAATAGTTTAATTTGGCGAATAGTACCTCCCAAATCCCTCGGCTTTGGCACCGTTCGGCCTTTCGTGGGAGTGGGATTTGAGTCACGAATCTCTTTTGGAGGCTTAATCCTCGACTTCCTCGGGTACTCCTCGATGACCGAAATTTGAAAACGTCGAAGCACATGCGAGGGCACCATTGACCTTTATAAGTACAGGGCCTGACTCGTACCGTGATTCATCGTTTTTGGTGGAAAATTTAGCGAGTCGTTATATCGGTAACTTGTTTTCGTTCTATTTCGTATATTGTACACAATCGGCGGGAGAAGTCATAGCGAACTTGGTTATCGCTCATAGCGCGACATAGCATCGTTTCTTTAACGTCTGAACCGTCGCATGTTCTTGCATAACGATTACGAGTTTATATCGATTGAAATAGATTATTATTACGCAAGAAACGAAGCTGAAAGCACAGCGCTTTAGGGGCCAAGATCGAAAAAGTGCAGAGCGCGTGTTTTATCGTTTGACCGCTCGGTATCGCGCGCTATCGGCGGTAAAAATCGGATCGATGCTTACTTTAGCTGAACAAGCGATTTATATGCGCCTCGCATCTTTGGAAACGCAAGAAGCACGGTTATGGTTTGCGACAACAATTCCGATCTCTGGCCACCTTTCTCGTCCGCAGGATGCGCGACTCGTGTAACGCGGAGACCAGACCGGTGTCTGCATTAATTTATTTCGAAACAACAGAATGCACGTCGCGGCGAAAAAGTGCGGCTCACTTTTTCCACGGCCAATCGATCGGAGCACTTTACCGCGCGAACTTCCGCAAAGTGGCAGACACTCCGGGCGCGAGGCGCGGGATCGATCGGAAGAGGCGCTCGGCCGGTTATCGAGGATTCGCACAAAAATGGATTTGCAAGGAAAGTCGAAAGACGGCAGACGCAAAGGACGAGGGGAGAAACCGGTACCGTCGGAGGACCGGGCGGCTGTGTGTATTAGTGTCTCGCTCCTTCTTTCCTTTTCTCGGACTCGAGCCGAAGAATCGGCTCTGTCGGCATCGGAGTTGCAAGAATGCAGGCAGGCACGTGTACGAGGGTAACGCTGATTCGCGGAGGTGCCGCAATCACGTGAATCGCACGAGGTTGAGGGCGCGCATGCGCACGAGTCTAGATGCCGGCGGCCGCCACACGATGTACAGTCGTGGCTCGCTGCAGCGGACCGGTGCTTTCAGACGAACGCCGGACGAGCAGGAGGTTAGAGCGCGCGACTGGTGCTGCCGACCAGCGACGGAGGTATCTCTCGCAGACCTCTCGCGATCTGGGGAAGTCCCGACGGTCGAGGAACGAGCATGAAAGGAGCCCACTCCCTTCGGTCGTGACGTGCCGATCGCGACTGCGACCGATGCAGATACCCGTTTTCGACACGTGAGAACCGCCCAGCCGCTCCCTCATTTTCTGCCGGCTCTTTGAACCCGCGACCGACGACCCGTCCACTCCTCTCTGTATCCCTTCGAAACTGAACTGCGCGGCCTCGATCGACGTTCCGCGGTACGGTCGAGAGTACGCGAGGAAGATCGTGCCAGTTGTGCGTGCGTAGAGAGGAGAGTCCAAGAGCGAGGGTGAGCGACGAAGGACGAGAACGAAGGAGAGCATCCAGGCCGATCTCCCAACCTCTTCACCTCTTCCCGGAGGAGCGGTTCTCGAGATAAAAAAGACGTGAGTAACCACGGACGTTACCTTCTTTACTGTCTTCGCCGTCTCACGAATCACGAAAGGGGTAACGAACGCCGTCCACGAACCTATTTTTGAAACACGCCTTTTAACCGTGCCCTTTAACGCGAGGTGACGTCGCCTCGAGGCGCTCCCGAGCATGGTCTTTGCGTTCAATTCGAGTTATTGCACCGTACATTACGAATCCTCGTATCTTCCGAATTTATCGCGCTTTATCTGCGCGTTATAAAGGCCGGGGCGTAAGACGCGGAGAAAGCCGAGGAGACAGAGTGCGGGTCGTACGAAGAAGCGCGCGATGTCTCGAAAGAGGCTTCTTTCGCAAACAAAACGGCGCACGTCGCCGGAATATAGAGAGGGACGCGCACAGTGGCGGTCGCAGGATGGAGGAGGGAGGGTTTCTTCGGGTAGAGGTACTTTATCTCGAGAATGAAATTAGCGGAAGGCGAGCTATCTCGTCGCGAAACGTCGGTCCGCTAACAGATTCGCCGTGGGGTTCCGGGCGCATTTGTTTACAAACAAAGCTAGAGATAATTTGCGCTTGCGAAGCCATAGGTTCGCCTTAGAGCCCGGCCCCGCATCGTCACCCCTTATCTCGCGCATTATCGGGGCAAATTCGTACTCTACGACGGTATCGCTAGGAATTAATAATAGCGCGAGACGTATATTTCGAGTCGGCGAAGCACGTGCGCCCGATAACCCATGGGAAAGTGGCAAGGGTTGCACGAGCGGAACGAAAGCTCTGGAAAGCGCTCGCCTATCTTGCTTTCGGAGAAGCACCCTCCTCGTCCTTATCTGGCAAATAGAGAAAATCGGCAGGGGCCGATATTCCGCTCGGGTCGAACGGCACGCTCTCTCTCGCTCGACCTCCCCTTTAATCCCCTTTAATACGTATCGAGCGCCGGCACGCGGTGCAAGGAACGATTGCTCGCTGGCTGCTGACCTCCTCACGGCGGAAACATGTATAAATATTGCTCCTCGCGCACCGGCCGTCTTATAACGAGCGCGTACGGTTACTTTTAGCCGCTCGAACGACCGATCAAAATTCTTGCCAGCCTTAGAATAACTTTCCCAAGGCTCCTCCTTCCTCTCCGTGCCCCCCCCCCCTCTCTCTCTGTTCGGTTTTTCACGAAGGAGCATCGACGCCCTTTCGTGGACCCATCGAAGAGTCTGTTCGTCGAATAATCCGAGGGCAAGGACGCGCGGGAGGAGCGTCTCTCCTCCTCCTCGCTCTCCAGGCAGGAGGCAAAGATCTCTTCTTGGCGTTACCTCGTCCCCGAGTGACAGTGCCGAGACGTGTCGGCCGAATGATCTCGAGGTTTCCTCTGGAAACCGGCTCGACGACTCCCCCGAATGCATTTCGTGCGTGTTCACGTCTACGCGCCCGCCCGCTCCTGTGCCCCCGCATAAGCACGCGTGTTTCCCGGTCAGTCATCTCTCGAGCACACGCCCATATATCGCCCCGAGACGAATCGCCCTTACGCACCGCGTTCCCACGCGCCTACCACGGTGCATCTACTTCCGGAGAAAGCGCGGAGGAAAATGCACTCGGGTCGGCTGCGGGCGGCCCACCCGTTTCGCATTGCATCTCCAAGGTCCCAGAGCCTTGGATAACCCCCCGATTATGCGCGATACCGTAATCCCGGTTATCGGGATCGAGGCTTACCCTTGATTATTTTATCCTTATTAGCACTAAAACTATCGAAGGGGTCAACGCGATCAAAACATCTTGGCTCTCTTCTCGAATTGCTCTCGAGGGTACGTTCTCGCGGGATTGACCTCCTTTTTTTTTTTTGCGGGGACCAATCTAGTCTTTAGAGCGTACTCTCGGTTATCGGAGTCTCGCCTATCTGCCCCTTGGCGACTGCGTGCTCGCTTCGGCTCCTTCCTTTCCTTCGCGACTCGCGTGACTTACGCTCCCACCTAATTGCGATCGGATCGATCTCCTCGTTTCTTCGCTCCGAATCCGAATTTCACTCGCGCGATCTCCGAGATTTTGGAGCGGCAGGCGAGGGAGCGTTTCCAGGGCTAATCGCGCCCCTCCCATGGGGCTCACGTTTATATACCTTATCTGAGGGCACTACGACCGATAGCGTTCTACGATAGAGGGACGATAACTCCTTAGGTCGACGACGTGCCAACCAGGTTTTTCGTCTCTCAAAGGGGCACCTGGATGCCACTTGGGCGCCGCTGCCTTCGCGCGACTTATAAAGGACGTTACGTCGGATCGAAGGACGGGATGGAGACCTGCGTCCGATCGCGGAGCCGTTTACGATGCGCTCGAAGATACTTCCGATATATCGATGCCCCGTAGTATTTTAAGAAAAAAATTCGCTCGGATCGGAAGCTATCTCCGTACGAGTTCGGTCAAATTTTCATGTTTTGCAGAGCGATTACACGATAAATATGTATCGGTTCTTTTTTGGAGCGTTTAAATTTAGAATCACGATGGCCCGCGAGTACCGATTCGCGGCCGCTAGCTCGTCTAAGATATTATAAGTATCGCGGGTTTCTTACGTCATAGCCATCGCGCTACGCAGACCGCAAAGATGCTGCAGCGCGAACGCGGAATAAAAACCTGATCGGGAAATGTTGACCATGAACGATCCACCTTGCACTTTTATCCATACAGCCCAACAAAACACCTCGAGGATTAGATCGTGGATCGAAATGTCTCCCGATCCTCGCTCATCGAATGGAGCTACGGATTGTTTGTTGTCGCGCGAAATGATTTATCGCGGGAAATTTTATCGACCGGCACGATAAGCACGTTTATCTGGACAGATTACCCAAACGCAGTAATTCGTACATCATTTTTTTGGAGGTACGAATAACTTTGGACTCGAGCGGCAACCGGTTCTTTCCTCGGCGACGCGATCGCTCGACGTTTTTAGCGACGAGGCGTTCCTCGAGTTTTGGCAGGAACGTCCAGGGACTTCTCCTCGATCGAAGCCCGCCTCTGGTCCGGCATTTGGCCCGTTCCCCGTGGCCTGCGCGCCGCTCCTCTCGAGCGCGATGCCGTCTCTTCCTCGCGGTTTCGGCGATTAAACTTTGCTCGGTAAGATTCCGCGATCGAGGGCGTTAGAGTCGGCGAGGATATGTCGGTTATCGGGCCGCTTCGAACCAGAAACTCGGGCCGATAAGGCCGGAGGATTCGACCTCGGTGGCGCCTCCGATCAGAGAAAAATGAGGGTCTGAGGACGGATGCGGATCAAGTATCGACTCTTGTCGTACCACTTTGCCCTCTCGTGCCGAGCTCTGCGCCTCGCACGTGTTTCCCTCGTGAAGCTCGGGGGGCATTTTCTCTCTCCACCTTCTTCCCGCTCTTGGGAACCTCCGTTAACCGACCTATCGATATCGAAGACACTCGGGAGGTCACGTCCAAACGACGGCGGCGGCTCGAAGACATTGGCCGGCGACCAGACGGCTCCAGATTTTTCCGCTCGTAATTCTGGGATACCCAGTGAAACGGGTTCTCGAGGCTCCGTATACGCGGCATTCCAGTTGGGCGGAGAGTCGATCGATATTCACCGAATCTAGTTTTAATGTCACGCACTCGCAGCCTGATCGAGTGCCGCTCGAACCAACGAAGATACGTACGAATTTTTCTCGACCGGTTCCCTCGCTCTCCATCCCGAAGCATTCGCGCTAGCTTTCGCGCGTTGTACGTGCGAAAAGGTAAACCAGTCCTCGAGATGTTCGAAGGGGAAAATTATCGGTTTTTACGACCCTCGAGTGTTTGCGCCGTGCCGCGCAAATAATTCTTGCTTCGCTCAATGCACATCCTCCGCTGTCGAAAATAATTCCGATCCTTTTGCCGTGTTTGCGAATTACTTAGCGCGCCTCGAGAGTCGGCGGGTAGCTTTTCGGCATCGTGGGATAATAGCTCGCGGAATTTCGCCTTTAATGCGCGCCAATTTCTGGACCTCGATCGCGAGACGTTATTTCGCGGATGTATCGCGCGTTGCGACATCCTCTCAACGGCGCACTGTTTATTGTTTTTCGCGTAATATAAGCCCGCCGCTAATAGAGCGTTATCAACGTTATCGTAGGTCGGGCACGCGTAAAGGTTTCGGCAAGTGTCGGTGATTGGGAGAGGAACAACGATCGTCTTTCATTCAACGTTCGGAAATAACTCCCGCTACGTCGATGGTATTCCGTTTATCGCGAATCGAAGGCACGAGCCTCGATCGATGTTCGGATACGAGGGATTCCCCCCGGTAAGGATCTATCCTCTCGCAAAGGACCGATTCTCTTTCGAGGATCGAAGTAGGTCAGAAGCAGTGTCAGCGGTGCGCGAGTAAAACTGCCCAAGCATAAGAATAGCGTCCGTCGCTCATTAGAAAACGTTACTTATGCAATAATCTATTAAGGCTAGGATACCGCTATTAACACGCTTCGCGATCCATCTTCGACCCCGATTATTCGGCCGTCGGCTGGACACGTAATCGCGCGTTGTAATAATCGACGGCCGAGAAAATATGGCGATTCCGCGGCATTCATTTTTTTTCCAAAGCAGCAGACGTCGTTAATTGACACAGATTAAAGGCGTTTATCTACGAGTATCGGTCGGTGCGGGCCGACAAACAAAAGTCACGCTATGCTCAAAAACGATATGGCCGCGCTTGACTTTGCGCGAGAAACGTGGGCGCGGATCTCGAGGAGTCTCGGGGATGCTACGCACGGCCCACCCTCCGAACGACGAGGCACGGCGGGCCACGCGCGAGAGGCGCGGGTCGATAGGTCCGAGCGCGTAAAGGGAAAAGCGCGACGGACCGCTTACGGCATCCTATTTCGAGCGACCCACCGACGGGACGGCAGTCGGTGTCGCTTTTCCGATCTACGCGGGCCCACTTTAGTGTTTATACGCGTCCCAGGATGCGGAGGGTTGGACCGGTTCCAAGGGCGTGACGCCTCTCGCGCGAGAAGGTGCACGGATCTAAATTTACCGGAGAAATGTCCGAAATAGTTGGACTGCGCAATTTTCCTCTCCTCAAGTGGCGAGCGGGGAAGCAAGGGGTGCGCGTCCCTTCGCGGATCCGCGGGCGCAAGGAGTCCCGCATGGGGAAGGAAAAGATGCGATCTAACGTAGAGGCCTATAAATAGAGTTTCACGAGCGTCGGTTCGTGGTGTGTAAAGGTCGTCGCATGCCGGGTATTCTTCCACTAGATAAACGGAAGATTTTCCCTCCACGGCCGACTTCTGCTCGGCGGTCGAAAAATCGTGTGAACGTCGGTGTCGGTCGGTCGGTCGGTCGGTCGGTCGGTGGCTGGCCGAAGAGTCGGCGCATCGGTGGCGTTGCGGAAGGAAGGAGGCGATCGATCGGACCAGAATGGGCAATAGCATGGATCGCTGCCTGCGAACGATAAGCGCGCGTCGAATAGAGCCGCGAGATCTCATCCGGAAAATATTGCGCGCCGGTCGGCCATCGCTTTAATCGCCGGGTTAATAAGTTAATGGCCAGCGATCCTGGCAAAGCAAATATTGACGACGTCGCGGTTACTCGCGGATAGGAACGCTCGCGATTATCCCCGCGCGGAAGATAGCGATAAAAATGCCAATCGCGGATTATGCAAACGCTCGATAAGGCGCTCTTCGTCTATTCCGAGGACGAAGTGATCGGGCGAGAGTTTTGCCCGCATTATCGGCGACATCGCGCCGAGGAACTTTCCGAGAGCCCTCTCCTCCTCCGCTCGCAGATATGCGCCGCGCGCCTAAATATCTCTCGAGAGTGGCCGGTAGCCGCAGTCTTCGGGGACGGCTCCGCTGGTGGGACACGCGATACGTCCGATTCATGCTCCGTCAATTTTTCCTCGCACACGCGCCTGTTTCGTTCCGGTCTGGTACGCGCCGGGTCTGGTTTTGCGAACCTGTCTCGGGAGAAGCGAGAGAAGAGCATTGCTACATTTAAGAGTCGTAATTCTACTCTCGCAGTGACATGATTATACTCGTGTATCTCGAGAGGCGTCGGGATTTCGCGAAATTTATACGACGCAGCCAACCTTCGACTGCGTAGCGGCCGATCGGCCCGGCGTTCCTCCTTCGCGTCTCGATCAAAGGTTCGTCGATCGGCCATCTCGATGGGATCGCGAGCCGTGGGACACCGGTCTCGGCGTGGCTGGACGCGAGGCGAAATAAGTATTATGCGCCGCGAAAGAGGCTCGAATGACTTTGCGTTGGCAGCGAAAGACGCGCGTTACTTTCGCACCTTCCACCACGACCACTCGCGGCATCGATATAGCGCCGCGAATACTCGTCGTGCCAGTGCAAATGGCCGGGACGGGGAGAGGAATCGATCACGCGATAGTTGCGAGCGTCGCGGGCTCGTTGACGAAATTCCTGGCGAGGAGTTCGCGTTCCTGGCTATTAAAGATTTGGCGCTGGACCGTTGGACGCGATTTTATCCGCGCGCACGTGCCCGCTCGGAGCTCCCAGGAGCGAAACTGGGGGTCGTTGGCGGGCTTTTAATTCGCGGCCACGGCCGGGAACTCGCAGGACGAATGAGCAGGCCGGCCCACCGGCTCGCGTTTCGACCTCTCCTCCTGCGCTCGCTTCGAACGGAATTCGCTCCGACGGATCTGTCGCTCGCGTCCAGCCAAAGATCGACCGGTGCATCGCGTCCTCGTTGTTTCCCTCGAAAGGAGCAAAGATCTAACGGGAGAACGACGTCTCTCTTTGCGTTCCAGAGCTAAATGTGTTCCATAGCGATGCCGGCTGAGCTGATTCTGGGGCACAGTCCGCCAGTGTACAGTCCACTGCTCTACAGACCCTTGGTCGTGACGGCACCCTCGATCGCCAGCAGATCGGTTCCACCCAGAATAAGGCCCTGCCTCTCCACGGGCTCCTTGCCGTTGGACAGCCTGAGGAACAACGATGGCACCGGCAAGCAGAAGAAGAGGGTGGTCTTCGCCGACGACCGCGGTCGACCTCTCACTCAGGTATTCCTCCCCTTCGTTTCCTAGTTACTCGATGCTCCGATTTTTTTCCTCGTTCCTCTCTCCTCATCGACCATCAGAATCGTTTGCTTTGGCATCGAGCGTCTCGAGACGCACACCTTCGACGGCGCCCTAAGCTCGCTCGCGATCCTCAGGTGCGCGTCATGTCCGAACCGAGCAACGTGCCACCCCTGTGGAGCACCGCGTACCTGGCCGGCGTCACGGGGGGGGTCCTGCGGACGAAGATGGAGAACGAGGAGGCGCAGGAAGGCGCGACGCCCTGGCAGGTGACCTTTCCTCAGCCAGCGAGCGACTACCTCGCCTTCCGACGGAAACTCGACCAGGAAAACGTCAGCCTGGAGAACGTGATCGTGCGCGAGTCGGAGCAGTGCCTGGTGGGCACGGTCAAGGTGAGGAACCTGGCCTACGACAAGGAGGTCGTCGTCAGGGCCAGCAGCGACGCCTGGAAGACCCACGAGGACGTGCACTGCACCTACGTCGAACAACCCGGCGCCCCTGCCCTCGTCCTCTACGACACCTTTCGCTTTCGCCTCACCGTCCCCGTCAAGTCCAACTCCATCGAGTTCTGCGTCAGATTCCGCACGGACGGCAAGGAGTACTGGGACAACAACGAGGGCAAGAACTACGTCGTGCGCAAGAAGCAGGAGGTGAGTAGGACAAGCGGAGCGTGCGTCCTTCTTAACCCTTTCGACCGGGCTACTTCTCTGGTCGACCTGCTTCCGCTCCGTGGACTTTGGAACGATCGCAACGCGCACACGGACCTCGCGACCAGTGCGAGCCGTGAACGAGAGGGAAGAAAGTTGTAGATACTAGGGGGTAACGGAAAGGAATATCGTCTCTCATCGTCCCGCGATTATCCATCCGCGCTCTCTCCACGCTTTCCTGATTTTTTTAGGACTCTCTCGAACGCTCGAGCACGAGATTATTCGAGATTATTCGTGATTTTTTCGATGCATTCAAAAGGCGTCTTCGAGGCGCAGTAGTCGAAACTGGTCAAGGAAGAAAAGCACATTCTCTTCCGGTACCCCTGACAAAATTGGTCTTCATCCGTCAACCTCTTCCAAATCATTGAGAAACGAGGCGAACGAGTATAACAGCCGCTCAGCGTCGAAAGGGTTAACCACGGTGCCTGGTCCAACGCGGCCAGCTCGATGTACCACGTCGACGTTTGCGATCTCGGCCTCGCCACGAAGAGATAAGATCTCCGATCCGGGATCATCTCGCTGCCCCGACGCGGTGCATTCGCGTATCAACTTGCGAAGACGCGAGCTCCCTAGCCGGACGTCGTCGACTCGCGCCTCGCCTCGAGAAGCCACGTCGGGGCTGCGCGGTGCGAGCCTCGTGGTCAGCGATGGCCGGTGCTCCGCGGAGAGATAAGTCGCGTGCTGCTCCTCAGCCTCGGGCCCCTGCGAAGCGCTACGACATCCTGACGGCCGCCTGCGAGGGCCTGTCGAGCAGCGGCGCGAGGGACGGCATTCCCCGCATCACCGACGCGACCAGGGCGAACATGCGCGTGTGGAGCGAGTTCGCGCCCTGGCAGCACCTGGCCAACGACGCTCCCTACTGGTGAATCTCCGGGAACCCTCGTCAACGATGTACGAAGCCGTACGAACTCCCTCGATCGGCCTGCTCGATCGTCGAGGCGCGGATCGGGCCGCGGCGCGCCCTACGCTCCTGTGAAGCGCGCCTCACGGCTGCCGCCAGGGGCCGGGGAAGGCCAAAGGGCTCGAGGGCGGAGGAAGGAGCGGCGGCACGGGGCCGGGGCGCTCGGAGAGGATCGAGGAGGCACCCTCCTGCTCGCCCCATCGGGGGAGGCGTGACGCCTCGCGCGGCGCAGGCTGCCCGGAAAGAGCCCTCCTCGCAACGCTTTCACGGTAAGACCTCGTGTCTCGCTTTGACCGGCTTTTCGAGCCGCGGAGGCGAAAGCAGCGTGCTCCGCGAGCTCCTTCGATGCGAAATTGCGACCGTTTCGAGACGCGACGGATTCGTTTCGAGGAGAACTTCGTTCAGAGCTATGCTTTGATGGATCCTCGGCACGAATACTCACGTGCGAGACGCGGCTTCGAATCTCTTCCGTCGCGTGGAAGTCCGAGCTTCTATCGATGCACCACCGTTTTTCTAGGCGATGCGCGTACCGTGGCCCTGGTGGTTGTTTGGTACCCACCTTAAACGGTAGCTCCTACTCCAATGACCTTAGCGGACTCGATCGAAATGAATTAAAAAAAGAAAAAAATCCCTCCGCGCGTACTTGTCCGAATGCTCTTAGACTCTTGAAGAACTCCGAGGTAAATGGTACCCTCCTTCGGAGAAGAGGGGTGGGCTCGATGAGAGAGCGGTATTTGCATCGACGGGGTGTGGTCTCGGCCAATTTGATGGGCGGTACCCCACCGGTTCCTTCGTGCCGATATGTCATACTTGGCACGATCTCGCGGATCCGGCCGATAGGCGCATGCCTCTCGACGCACGTACTCGCGATTTTTCCAAGCCGCTCCCCGCACCTCGGCTTCGACGATCGGCTCGTAATTACCCCTCGAATCGGCGGCCATTATTATTTCCAACGACGCTTCGCCCTCGAGGGGCTATCGAAAATTCATGCGGCTTTCCAGCTCGGCCTCCGCAGCACCTCGCGAGCAGAGCGCCGCTGGAATATAGTTTTCGAGCGGTGGGCTCTCTGGCGCTAGGCCCTCCAAGAGGGAAAACCGCCGAAAGGCTGGCGGCGAGCTGGAACGCCGGTCGAGTAGGCCACGGCATCCTTAGTCTCCCAACCCAACGTCTACGTTTAAACTTTCTCTCTATAAATAACAATCCACCGTGGTGCGACGATAAGAGGCGCGACCGGCGAGTCGCGCGACTCTAATCGCCTTAACTAAAGGTTGTTACCACGCGCTGCGAGACACGAACGTTTCGATCCCCCTCTCTCCCTCTCTCTCTCTCTCTCTCTCTCTCCTCTCAAGCCATCGATTCATCGTCTCGACGTTCCACGAGGCCCCTTTACGAACCTGAATTTTTACTACGCCCAACCTGACGACGCGGAGCGAATGGAAGGAGAAAAGAGAGGAAGAGCGTTAATTCGTCTCCTTCTCGCTCGTGATAACGGCGGTATAAATAACGCTGGAGTCACGAGTGAAAGAAGGGGGCCCGATCCGGGGTCCACGATCCAGCACGAGTCCCGATAGAGCACTCTCGCCTCCTCGCCGAACCCTCGCATAACCCATATTCCTCGACTCCCGAAACGTCGTTCCTCGCGCCTTCTCCGTTATCCCTTTGAGCTCTGCCTCCCGCGGCGAGTATTGGGCGGGCCGGGGGGGGAAGAATAAGCGCGAAACGTAGAAGCGCGGACATGGAGGATCTCGCGTGCCAATCTCGCGGGTCCGCGATCGGTATCGAAGGTATAGGTAGGTGGCCGCTTAGGCGGGTATGCGGTCGCCTTTAGGATTACGCCACTCTCTCTCCCTCGCGGCCTCTATTTTAGCGCGGCCGGCAGTTTGCGCGACGCGCATATTCGCTCGGTGGTAATAACTTAAAGACGTCTGGAGCACTCGAGCATATAGGCCGGTGACTATAATCGTTTTCACGGTCAGAAGGATATGCACGATCCTTGGCCCACGGCCAGCGAGGCGGGAGATACAGGTACTTACCGTGCGAGTACGATCGGCTCGGACCCCTGGCTCTCGCCTCGCCAGTGCCCGCCCTTGATACGCCTCCTTCCACCGGCTGGAAGTCGATAGACGATCCGCTCGATTTGACTCGCCCGAGAAACCCGGGGCGATCTCCGCGAAATACACCGGCCTGCCCGAGCTAACCCACTTTTCACGCTCGCCTCCGCCGGATCCGCCGTTCCTCCCTACCGATTCTCCACCCTCTCCCTCGATCACCACGAGTCCGTCCTGGAATGCACTAAAATCCTCCCCGAGCTTGAGAAGCGCGAACGGATAAGAGCCGCGGTGGTGCAGTGGACGGAGACTCGGACTTTCACGCGGGAGAGTGCCGGCTTCGAAGCCCGCCCATCGCTCATGATTTTGCCACGCGATATTTACACCGTGCCTCTGGTGCTTCGGGAGCCACCTTAAACGGTAGGTCCAAGGCCAAATGACGGTGGGTGTCGAAAAGGAGTAAAAAAAAAAAGGAAAAACGGGTGCGGAGGTGGAGGAGGAAAAGGCGATTTTGCGGGCGCAAGGTCGTTTTGCGGGAGCGGCCACCGAATGGGATCGGGTCGGTGGCTGGTGGCTGGTGGCTGGTGGGTGGGCCTCTCTCGGGACGAGCGGTCCATCCGCCGGGCGCAGAAAAGTCCGGCGATCCACAAAGGAGCGCATTGTCGCGCTGCACGGGCGGTACGGCTGGCTCGAGGCGTGGTTCGCGAGCGGCGGTGCGGGATCCTACGTCCGCCGTGTGTCGTGGCGCGTCGCGGTCGCGGCGTACCACGCCTCGCGAGCACCGTAAAAACTTTAAGACGTCTAGACGTGTGGGCCGAGCGGGTAATCTCGAATCCCGACAGCCTCGAGCGGTCGCGCCGTACCTTTAACCTTCTCCTCGGGATCGCCTCCCGAAAAGACGCGCTTTCACCGGCCCCGCTCCTCTCCGCCCCGCCACGCACCCTCCTCCTTCCCTCGCTTCGGGCTCCTCTCGTGCCTCGAGATCGAGTCTCGCTTCGAGGAGAGGAGAGGAAGCACGTCGAGAGCGCTCATCCCCCCGTCTTTGTGATTTCAGATGACAAAGCTCGCGAGCCTGCGTCGGGTGTGCGGCAGGACGACCGGGTGTACCAAGATCTTCCTCCCGTTTCGAGCCCCCCCCTGGTTTCGCATCGTCGACCTGGCCAGCGTCGCGCGCCATCCCCTCGGCCGCTGTCTTCCTCCTCCCTCCCTTCCTCTTTCCAGGAACTTGGTTTGCAAAGCCGAAGATGTTCGTCAAGATAAGTTACCACCTTCGAGCTCACCAAATCTCGCTGGTCTCGACCTCGTATCTTTTTGCGAAATATTCTCTCACTCTCTCACTCTCTCTCTCTCTCTCTCTCTCTCTCTCTCTCTCTCTCTCTCTCTCTCTCTCTCTCTCTCTCTCTCTCTCCTTCTCTCTCGCTATATTTCTCTCTATCACTCTCTCTGACTGTCTCTCTCGCTTCTTCTCCGTCTAATAGTTTTCCACTTCTCTTCTCCACTTATCGACGTTTCCGTGATACTGCCAGACAGAGGGTAGACTCGCGGCGAGGCTGTGTCGAGATCGCGAAACGAGACGGGCTAGTCCGCGAGGCTATCCACGGGCCGCTCGCGCACGAGCGGGCTCGAGACCTAATTATCTTAGGGCTTCTTTTATAGTACGACATGCAATGTGATATTTTAATGTACATCGACTACCGTATTTCTCGAGGATCGCCTAGAGGAACGATCGGCCGAAATCGATATCGGTCCAGCCATTAGAAGGCGGGGGTGAGTAGTTTTGTATTATAGACAGACTGAGGATAAGAGGACGTGCCTTTTGAGTCGCTAAACGCCGGGATGATACGCAAATCAAAGTTCCTACGCCTTGGGCAGAGTCCGGAGGGACCGAGCCCTCACCAAAGTGCATTCAGCTAGATCCTTATATTTTTATCGGCGACAGTGCGCCGAGCGACGGAGCCCGACCACGATTCGCGGCGAGCGCCTTAGACGCGGAGCTGCGAGCCTCCGCTCGCCCTTCGCGCGCGTCCGTAGCGTCCCAAAGCGCGCGGACCGTAGCCGCCGAATACTCGTACTTAATCGTACTCGAAGCCTCCTACCGCGCTTTGCTCGACGTTTCGCCAGCCGACAGGGCCGAGCGATCGAAAGGATCGACGAGGAAGCGGGGATACTCCGAAAGTAGCCGGGAAATATTGGACGAGCTCGATCGTCGGCCGGAACCCTCCTTCGTAGCTCGTTGGCTTCCTCTGCGGAGCGGAGAGAGAGGCGAGATCGAGACCGATCCGACCAATTGGATTTCTCCTCCTCGACGAAAGGCGACGGGCACACGGATAACGTGGCGCTTCCGCGGTGACATTTGACCGCTGGGACCGTTTCGAAGTACGCTTCGCGAGACGGACTAGCGGGCGCCGAGAAAACGGGGCGAGCAAGGCTCGCGAATCGACGGAGCGCGATTATCGTGCAATCGGGTGCGTGCGAGCAAGGAAACGAGACCACCGCGAATCCTGCGGGTCGGGTACCCGCTTAAACACCTGTTCCGCAACCTGCCCCGACTCGTTTCCCTTCCGTTCGAACGCACGGCCGGGCCTGCGCGTCGATCCTCTCGTCGCGCGCCTCGATCCTCTCCGCGACGCCTCGAGCTTTCCATCGCGGAGGCACGCCGGGAGCCTCGAGGAGGAACTCGCGAAGCGGAAGAGCTCGAGGCCTCCGCTCGAGGAGCGCCGCCGAGAGGGTCGATCGGCCGCACGAGTGCGCACGCCTATGCGCTTAATTTCCTTTCGAGAGCCGTAAGACTGATAGCTTAACGAACGCACCTAATGTAAATATAATCTCTAGAAGAACGTGGAATTGAGCTTCGATCGAACTATTACCGGTGGCTCGGTGTACCGATTCGTCGAACTTTTATCTCGATCCTTTACCTTCCCGACGTACGGCCGACTTTGCGGGAGTCTGATTTCCTTCCTATTTCTCTTCTCTTCTTGGATTTTACATCCTCCCGCTCGCGAGTACGCGTATCGAGAACCCAGACGACGAGTCCTCCTTCTTCCTTCGTCACCCCCACGACTCCAGATCTTATCCTAGTTTTACATCGCGCGCCAATCATCGTTATCCTTACCCTCGTCGTCGTCGTCGTCGTCGTCGGCGTCGTCGTCGGCGTCGTTGTCGATTATTTATTTTATATCATTACTATAGTTATTATCCTAGTTATTATTATTATTATCGTTTTAACGCAATTTTTATTACCGTTGTCATTGCGACTGTGAGATAATGCTCGTTTAATCGTTGTATAAATTATACACGTTTATTTTTATTAGACGATATGTGTATACACGCTTATATATGTGGGTATCGAATTGTAAATATGCTATCGAATTTTGAATTCTTACGCGCAATAAAAGATACGTTCAAGCAAGGACCGATGCGTGCTCTCCTCCGTCGTCTACGGCCAGACGACGCTCTCGATCCAGTCCAGATAACTACTCACTCTGGAATACACGGCGGGTGAGTTCTTGAAGGCACAGAATCTCCCGAAACTGGTTATGCCGACAATGCTGTACATGCAGTAAGGCTCTGCGAGAACTCTCTGCAACGGTCCGCCGCTGTCGCCCTGAGCACGACGAAACGTTTATCGTCGTCTCGCAAATTCTTTCCGGAGGCAGAAAACGAAGTTCCGTTTATTACGGGCCTTAAGACGGTCCGTTACCTGACACGTGTCCTTTCCACCTTCCATTATTCCGGCGCAGAGCATATTTTCGATTAATCCTTGAGGCATGTGTCGGTCTCCGATATCCGGCCCGAAGCTCTTCCTGCATTCGTCCTCGGAAATGTAATTGAGCTGAACCTTCATCAAGTCATCGCTGCCCGCTCTCGCTGCTGCTCAAGGCAAAATTTATTCTCTTGATAATCTTGCCAATATTGTAAAGTACGTTAAATGTATCTTAACCGCAAATCCTAGGTCCCTTTGAGGGCATCGGCTTTTGTTTAAACAGTTTTTGCCCAGCATCAAGCAGAATCAAGTTATCGTAGTTTAAACTGATAAGGAGTGGATGATACTTCTGCGCATGCGCAAGCACATTCATATAAGCGCCTTCACAAGTCCGCTGACGTCAGTCGAGCGCGAAGCGCACGATGAAAAGGTGAGGGGATTATTGCTCGCAATGTTTAAATAAATTAATGATGTGCATGGAATTGATGCTCCTTAGCCGTCTCTTTTGTTGAAATAACGTTCTCACAGCAGTCGGCAGAGATGAAATGTTTTACCGACCGTCGGAGATGGCACCGCTTACCCGTGGATGATTAAAGCGTACGACGAGAAGTCTGAGGCGTCTGTTAATAGACGGCGCCTCTACTACAATCCGATATAAATAGAACAATACAAAGATTTATATGCTGAATATTAAATAAATTTGGCATCGATCGCTGCTTAAATTATTTTTGCAGAGCTGAAACAACCGACGATTCATTTACGGTTCATCATTGAAGGTATTTTACATTTACAAGGTACGTACCGTAGCTCGTTTTGCCGAATCCGCTGGCAATCGCAGTTTTACCAGGCGGCTGCGCCTGCACCTCTAAACAGGCTGGTCTGACCCGTGGATTGAGCATCAAGGGCTCATCGAGCTTCAGTAACGCTATGTCATGGTACCTTATCGGTACCTTATAATCCGGATGTTTTATTCCGTCCACCACTTTTCGTTCCTGCATACTTTCCTCCGGATTCAGAATGTTATTCATGCCAACTCGCACCTTTCTGGCCGGCCCCCTGGAATGCAGCAGGACGGTTTTATCATCGTAAATATTCATGCGTAGCGGTCTAGACAGTGTCTGACGGGTCTTTCTCGCTTTGGCTCTAAGAACAAAACTACAAAGTTAGTCGCGACAAGCCAAGAATATAGCCGCGCCAAAATTGACCTAGGACGGCGAAGCTCATACTTATCGCGCGATTCCATGCAATGCGCCGCGGTCAAGATATAAATGTCCGAGATGATACTTCCGCCACATTGCCAGGAGACATCGTCGTCGCTCCTTCCAAACCCGATTACCGCCTGGAAATCAGGAAAATCGATGATCAATGGAGATGCAGCGATTTTCGCGCGCGAGACCGTCTGTCTGAGTTTATCTGTAATGCCGTTGCAAAATCGGCAGCGGTCTTAGACGTAAGCGACGTAAGAACCTTCGGTCGAAAGGTCGAGGATGCGCCTCGGCCTTGCCACCGCACGCAGTATTTCCTCACCATGTGCGGCATCTCCGCCGGCTTTGCCTTAACACCGCCCACGATCAGCGGTGTTTCGACAATAGTGCATCCGGACACGGTGTTGGAGCCGGCTCCGATGCGCAGCACGGGTGCGTCCACCTCTTCGTAAACCAGCGCCGCGTATTCCCTACATTCTACGGAAAATCGTCTTACAAGGAAAATCGTTTATCCGTCGTTTCGGTTGCTACCAGGAAAAGAAAACCTAAACGCGACCCGACCAAGTCAATTCTGCGTGACCTTACGTAATTCGCAAACGGAACTTGGATCGCTCGCTTATCAAATACACCCGAGTATCGTGCTCGTAATTAGGATGGAGCGAAAATAAATTCGGCGTATCTAGTACTTCCGTAATCCTCACGCACTTTCCTCGCTCTTTCGCGCTGCAGCCTCTCTCGAGCTCCTCGAGAGCACCGCTACGAGGGCGACGATAAGGATCCGCCAACGGGAAATCGAGATCATCCTTGCACCACCGAATCGTAGAGACGCTCTCTCGCAAAGATCGCCGGTCCCCTTAAATACCCTTGACCTCGTTAAACGTCGCGTGCATAATTCTGAATACCTCTTTCGGGCGTTACGGGCCATTAATGCGCCGTGACGGGCCTTCGGTTAGAAACGCGGGCCGCTTAATCGAGGTCCGCTTCTTAATCGAATCGCCTGGGTTTCTCGGAGGCAGAAGGAACGCTTTTGCGAGTTACCAGGAACGAAGGAGGTAGTCTCGCGTTGCGACACAAAAAAGTCTCCTTCCGCGTATTCGCGTTCCGCAAAAGCCTTAGGCCGGCTTGCGAATCACCATTTCCGCGGCATCCTCGACCCCCTGGCGGACTGGCGGGACCAGCAGACGGGGAAGCCCTTCGACGAGGGGGCCTCCCTCGTGGGATGCGCCCAGCTCGGAAGCGGAAGAACCTTGGAGTTTTTTTTCCAAATTCTCCGGAGCGCCGCGTCACCTGCCTCGGATGGTTCCCTCCAATCCTCGGACGTTCGCGGTTTTTTGCGAAACGAGAGCAGAACGCGCGGCCGGACGAGGAAAAAGGATGCGGCGGATTTTCGCGCAAAGGAGCAAACGGGCCCCGCACCGTCGTTCGATTTATCGCGAATCGGGATGACGAATTTGACCTCAGGTTCCACCGTTCCCACCTCCGATCTGGCGCGTGGCTATAGTGGGGAGCACAAAAGTCGGGAAAGGAAGAAGACGGGAGCCAGTGAAGCGGCGGTAGCCGGTCTCGATCGAGTGAGCGTCTCGCGAGGAAAGCCGCGATTCCAGCCGGTCGCCATGCTCTCGCCATCGATCGTCCTGTCCATTGGCCTGCTGACCATCCTACCGGTCTTCTGCGAAAAATACGAAGGTATCGAACTTGGATCCGCCTTCTTGCGCCCGCCATCCGAGCTCCGATCTCGGGCAGAGCTCCGCGCCCCTATCGCGGCAGGCGTACGCCTTTCGATCTAACGCCTCGAGCGAGATTCCCTCGCGCGATGAGTTACTTTAATGCAAATTACATACGTGCGTAACGTCGCGAGGACGCTCGAGGCGGATTTTCGAAAAGTCTCGACGCACGAGCCGAGCGCGAGCGCCTCGTGGAAACTACCTGTCGAGTATTCGTCATGGGAGAAGTGCATCCACTTCCGCCTTGGATTCCGAAACGCCAGGCCGGAAGTCGGGTAATTGCACAAGACCTTTGTTGGCATGGACGAGCTTCGTTATGCCGCGATAGAAGATTACACGGCTGCGAGATAAGAGCTCCTCTCATTCCGTTACTCTCATCGGTCCTTTTCAGGAGACTCTTGCTCGGTTGACGGCGTGCAAGGGATCTGCACGGTGCTGAGGAAGTGCTTACCGGTTTACAACGCGCTTCTGAGCGGCAAGACACCCACGGAGATATGCGGATACTCCGGCTTCGATCCCATAGTCTGTTGCCCGTCGACGACCGGTCTATCGGACTCGGACACTACGACGACCACGACGACGACCACGACCACCACGACGACGACGACCACGCAACGTCCAGTTGTAACTCCTCCAATCAATCGAGGTGGAAGAGGCGGAATGGCCAGGGCCAGTAAGCGATTTAAATGCTCATCGTTAAGATGAACGAGCAACGTTCGATCGGCAGCGAAGTAAGCGAAAACATTGCTTCCAGTGTGCGCGGAGTACGCGAAGGCGGTCTACGGCTTCGAAATACCAAATACTTTGGTCGGTGGCACGCGGAAACCAGTCAACATCTCCTTGTGCGCGATCACGTCTCGTACGCTGATCGTCGGCGGGAAGAAGGCCGACCCGAAGGAATTTCCTCACATGGCCGCCATAGGATACAGGAGCAGGCAGAGCAACTTTGTCTGGCTGTGCGGCGGCACTCTGATCTCCGAGAGATTCGTCCTAACGGCGGCCCACTGCACCTTCTCCGGCGAATGGTGAGAGCGATACACTAACCCCCGTCAGACCTGCATTCCGTCTAGCAGGAGAGTCGAATTAAACCAGCAAGGGATGAACCGAGGAGACTAAACGGTACCTTGCAGGGGCAGAGCGGTTCGCGTCAGAGTGGGTGACCTGAATCTCGCCAGAACGGACGACGGAGCTACGCCGCAAGATATCGACGTGCTGGAGAGGATAAGATACCCCAAATATCAAGGAACGTCCGAGTACCACGATATAGCGCTGCTGAGATTGGCGGCGGATGCCATCTTCAATGCCTGGGTGAGACCAGCTTGCTTGCCAGTGGATTTGCCCGAATTCGATGAAGAGAGGAAGGCCGTTGCCACCGGCTGGGGACACGTCGAGTGGGGTGAGTTTGAGGGATGAAGGCTCTTGCACACCTGGTTGAAGGGCTACGGCGTGTAGTGGATATTCGACTAGGACTTTCACGTGGAAGACCTGGGTTCGAATGATCTTAATTAATTTTTTAAAAAATACACTTGCTTGGTATTTGAACTCGCGCAAACGCGGGTATTTTTGCGTTACAGCCGCCGACGAGGGCTCGGACGATCTGAGAAAGGTAACCTTGAAGATAGTCGAGCACGAGAGGTGCAACGCCAGTTTCGTGCGAGGCCTGAGGACCGACGAAAAGCTCAAATTGGGAATCGTCGCCGACTGGCAGATATGCGCCGGAGAGTTTGGAAAGGACACGTGTCAGGTGATTCAACGATTTGTTCGTGCTCTCCTAGGGACCAGGAATCGTGCGTTCGAAGGTTCAGAGCCTGGCCCGAAGGCACGTAAGGTCGCGCAATAAAGATGGAATTTCCTTCAGGGCGACAGCGGCGGACCTCTGGCCGTCTTCAACACGGACCACACCTGCATGTACAACGTCGTCGGGGTCACCAGCATCGGAAGGCTCTGCGGCAGCATTATTCCTGGCGTCTACACTCGAGTTTACCATTACATCCCCTGGATCGAGAGCGTGGTCTGGTCGGGGAACTCGTGATGCTCCCGGTCCTCGAATAAATCTACTTTTTCTACGACCCAACTCGCTCCACGTCATCCCACCCTCCTGTACATATTATAACCGCATTACAAATGACTCTGCTCGTTTTCATATACCACGTTCTCTCAAAAGTTTCTTCCGCTCTTAAAGGAAACAATAGGAGCGCGAGAAGAAGACTACGACTCCGAGAACGAGTCTCTTTGCGGTTATAGCAAGAAAAGTTCTTCACCCGAATAAAACGTACCTTTATTTCTAAAGATTACGACGTTCAGAGGATTAGGTTTGGCGTTCGTATAAATATTGCTGGATAAGGCAGCGGATAAGGATTGCGGAGCGAACCTAAAGCCGAGGAAAGGAGCTCCCGCGTGCCGAGGGCTCGAAAGCATTCGGCATTGATCTTTACACGCGCAAGCGCCGCCGGCCGAATTCGCCCAGTGAGCGACCGCTCCGCGAATTCGTTCGCTTCGTGCCAAACCACGGCGTCCGTCTATTTTCGTTTCCGCCAAGTGTCATCGCCGTCAGTACCGAGCGGTCGAGGTAAGATTCGCACGCTGCTGGCGTTAATTCGCGAAACGAGCGACGGAATCGTCGACGCGGCTGAGCTACTTTAAGCACCTTGCGGGACGATGTCCTGTGCACGCTCTCGAGCAGGATACGGGTTCATCGTCCTGGTCGAGGCTCCTCGTGGAAGGCGGATCGATGCACGATTTCTGCGCTTGGCGAATATCCGCCGGAGTAATATCGTTTTTGCTTCTTAATGAAAAGCGACGGACGCGCTCTCGTTTCGGGATTTTTGGGTACACGTGGGACACGGGGAAACCGACTGGCATGCTCGCTTGGAAAGGATAGGATACGAAAATATTTCATAAGCTGGACGTATGCGTCGGTTATTTTCTAGCTATCGAGATCCGTGGCCATCGTGGTTTGTAAATAATTAATCCCATCGACGATGCAAAAGGACGCATAATTATAGATCGTCTCGCTCCATCGACCAAATCGATCGAATATCGTCGCGAAGGTACAAATGTCCGGCATCCTGGATACCTGCGGCAATGAGACCGGCTCGCCCTCGATATCGAGGGCGGAGGACAATCTCTCGAACAGCGACGGCCCCTTGATCAAGGGCTGCATACGACAGAACAGCTGCAGCAGCGTCCGCCTGAGGTAATCCAACGAGGCCTCTTCCTCCGAACGGATGCTAGCCCATGTTGTCCTTCGCAGTTCCGACAACATCAATCGAACGACCATCGTTTCCTCCCACGGGATGTTGCTGCCCGGAGAGCGCTCGAGCAAGAGGCGATACTGCCTCTGGTCCTTGACCATCGTTCTCGCGGTGCTGGGCCTCTGCAACCTCTTCCTGAACATCACGGTGATCGCGGTGCTGAGGATCAGCCAGGGCATGGAGGCCATCGAGGTGATCCCCGACGAGAACCTCGTCAAGTTCTACGGAAAGACGGACTTGGACAGGGTAAGACGCTCCACGATCTCTAGGAGGACGCGACCGATTTCACGACCGACTTCCAGGTGTGTCTTCAGTCCGGCGTTTGCCAAAGCTACGGCGACGAGCCGATGGAAATAAGGGGAGACGAGGCGGGCGTCAGGATAAACGTGAAGGGTCGACGAGCGGAGGATCAGGCGCGCTCCAAAGTGGACATTCTGGCCAATGGCACGAGCCTCTCGCAGGTCGAGTCCTTCGAGATCAAGGACCCCAGGACTGGCGCTACTTACTTCACCACGGATTTCCCAAACTTTGGCCTTCCAGCGGGCGTTGAGAGGATAGACGTCAAGATCGCGGAGACGCACAGAATCGCGTCGCCCGTAAACGAGAGCCTCACTGTTAATTCCGATGAACAGATCTCCATGCATGGGGCAGAGGGCGCGAGCATGGAGAGCAAGGACATCGTCTGGTCGGCGGACACCAACGTCTTCTTGAAGAGCGTCAATGGCAGCATTATTCTGGACGCGAAGGACGGGATTTCCATCGACGTCCAGAATATCCCGGTGGCGCCATTGTTCCTGCAGAATCCTCCCGGTCACGAGCAGTACAAGGTCTGCGTCTGTATGCCCCAGGGGAAGCTCTTCAGGGTGCCGATTCGTCCTGGAAGCACAGCTCGCTCGAGCAACTGCGCCAGGGTCAGCAGAACGCCGGAGAACGATCCGTGCTCGCAATAATTGCGGTATGCGCTCGCCGAGGTACGAAGGGATCGGAGGCTTAGTAGATTTCCTTAGGAGTTATAGTCGAGCGTTCGAAGGGCGACGAGTAGAAAGGGTCGTCTCTACACCGACAACTTTATAAGTACGACACGAGCGTCGAGACGTTTATTCGTCGAGGGAGAGAGAGCTCGATTCGGTTTGTCGCGCGTCCTAGACCGGGGTGAGGATCTTTATCTTTTAAGGAACAGGACGGAGGTGTGGACGAATGAGTAAAGACTGCCTTGTGTCAGCGACGTAAGATTTTTATTCCGCGTTTAAATACGCGTCCAGGTCTTTACAAAGAACATACGGTAATGGACAGACGTTTTCACTATTCCATCGACGTACGTTGGATCGGTCGTAGGTAAAAATTGATTTGTCACGGTTTATCATGCGAGATACATCGAACACATTGACTTTTGCAACGGATAATCGAAAATACAAATGAAATGATCTCGGATCCTGTTGAGTTAAACGCTTTCCGTGATCATCTCCTCGTTGCTCTCCTCCATGTCCTCCTGCTGCTCCTGCTCCGTAGGCGGCTCGTACGCCTTGTCCAAGGGGCTGGCCACGACGCCACCAGCCCAGACGCTCATCTCCACCGCCAGTTTATTCGTGCCCTCCAGCGAAGGCCTGTAGCCACCGTGCGCCAAGACTCGAAGCAGCGTCTGAGCCGTTAAACAGACCAGGTCCTGCTGCTCCAAAGTCATGGCGGTGTGAACGCGTATGTTGCCACCCTCGCATGGATCCGAAATACCTGGAAAGCCCGTGGAGAAGGATCCTTTAGAGTAATCTTGGGGGAGGAGGCTGCTCGAAGGAGCACCTACCCGCAGATCCTGGTAAGAAGAGGCCAGAGGCGAGGAGTTGAAGTACTCGCTTGTACGCCTGATTGATCGGCAAGGCTTGCCTGCTTGGATTGTTCATTATGGCATTGTGGGCCAGTAGATCCAGCATCCAGGGCGAGAGTGGTTCTAGCCCTTCGAATCTGCTTCTCAGATCTCTAAGCAGTCTGATCAGGACTTTAATACTAGAATGATGGGCGTTCTCCTCGAACCAACGGGAATGTCTGATAGCCGCGAGATGACCTGAAAGTATAATGGGATAGATCCCGTTTTCTCCACATTTGCGCAATGCCACCAAGTTCGTACCTTGGCAAATTTTCACGTCCAGATGCTGATCGGATTCCAACTTGCGCAAATTTTGGATTAAGGTGGTGATCAATACGCGTACGGTGGCTTCGTTGTTGGCTATATCGAAGCCACGTTCGGTCTGAACGAGTCTAAAGATTTCTTTGGGATTTACGGTCTTCAGATCATTGTTGACTTTGGTACCAAGAGCCTCCACCGCTGTTTTAGTAGGTAGAGTCTTCAGAATTACGACGATATCCGCTACGTTATGGCCCTTGATCATGGTTCCCTTTTTAAAGCTGCCCACTTGCCTCACTTCTTCCAATTGCTGTTGACATCGATAACTTTTCATTCATATGGCGTTCTTAGTTTTTGCAACATGTAAATGAAAAGAGCATACTTACGCACGCTTCGAAAGAACCAGGAGCAACTATTACGTTGTCCAAAACGGTTTGAAGTTTGGTCACAAGATTGAGAATGGAAGTTTGTTCTTTAGGCGTCGGGCACATGTCCGCGTTCTTCTTGAGCAGCGCCGTTTGGAAGTCGGATTCATCCGCCGCAGGTTTAACCCTTGGAAAGGCAGCCTCGCAAAGGGTGTAATCAAACGGATGGCGTGGAAGGAATTGCTTCCTGGGGAAACCCATCCCCCGCCCCATGCCACCACGACCTCCTCTGATCATCCCACCCCGGCCTCCACGTACCATATTACCTCTGCAAAAGCCACGATCCCTCCCGGTTAGAAATAGATCAGCAAAATCTCCGAGTAGCGTAATAAAAGGCACAACGAAATAATAGATGGAGTCGATTCGCTGCAAGCGTAAGAGACGCGGTCCACCGAGTTAACCAATCCACATGCCGGGCAATCGTTTATTTTTATCTAAAATAAATGCACCTCTAGGGAGAACCACTCATAATGCAATCGAGTGTAACTTACCGAGCGTCTAAGAATTATCAGTGTTAGATCCCAGTGCTCCTTCAAATCGTTGCAAGATTAGCGTCAAACAAGAACGAACACAACCGTCGACACCTAATATACCGAAAATATATATGTATAACAGAGGTGGCGGACCAAGCGGCGTAAAGCGCCTCCGCTGTATTTTATTAGCGTCATCTATAATACGAGCACTGAAAATAAAAGGTCGCGTTAACGGATGCAGCGCGATGCGCGGACGGTAATCCGTGGCACCCGATGCAGTTTACCAACGGGGTCAATGGCCACCGGTAAGATGCTCACCGCGTGCGACTTACCAACAGGGTCAATGACCGTCGGTAAGGCGCGCCAGCGACGCAGGCGATAATGGATCGGTTAATTACGACGACCCTATTCTATATTTTCAAATAAACAAAGCCTTTGTCGGTCACGCTATCGTATCCTAGGAAATACATGTAAATTCATAGATCCGTATTTATTCCATCGTTGAAAAGTACCTTCGAATATGCAATCGGGATTTTTTAAAACGCGGTCAATGACGAAATGAAGAATGGTTTTTCCTCCCGTTATCGGAAAATATCGTGCGCATGTATAATATTTCGAGCTTTGGCGGTTTCAACGATGGATGAAATATCGTGCCTCTCTGCTACGATTGCATCCGCATAGGTTTTGCTTATGCCCTCTCTAGAAAATCGTGAATCCTACGGAGCCTTCGTCTACGGATGGGACGAGGAAAGTGCGGGAGGTTTGGGCCTTCAAATTAGCAGTGACTTCAAAATGCCCATGCTCCTCCGTACGTGATTCTGTTTACACATGTGCATCATATGTAAAAACTCTCCGCTTAAGCGTGAATTTTGCGTTTTGCATTTTGATCAAATTTTACACACACGCTGAACATTAAAGCAATTGTGTCAAGAAACTGCACTGTACGTGTTAACACTGCGACAGCTGCCTCGCAACTGATAACACGTAGACCTTGAGAAACGTTCCGTATATGCCTATAATCATTTTCACCGGCGACTCCAAAAAATTTCGACTCTCGCACATCCTCCTTTAACGCTCAGGAATCAATAGATAATCGAGTAAAATAGAGCTATTAATTATCGCCGACAATATGCTTTCAGGATCTAACGGCCTTACCTCGCGGGAATCCCAAGATTTCAATTACGCAACACCGCAATTATAGGCGGATAGATAATCTTTTAAAGATTTTACACGTATGAATTACTGTCCGATTAAACGTACGGTAAAATGCGCAGAAACAATCGAGGCGTTAGAGGCCTCGTAAAGGCCAGAATACAATGGATTTAATACCCGGGATAAGAACGCATTACGCGATCGCTTCTCGAACTTTAATCGCATTTTCTATCAATCCAGTCTCACCGGTCCAGATCTCTCCTGCCTCGAGATACGCATGAAAAACATTTTTCATACCGCTGCCAATGCGATTAGAGGAGACTTTGGCCCCTTTTTACATCTCGAGTCCTCGACAGGGTGGAACGTCGTCGAGGTCGATCCTCCGTACGCCGGGCTGCTGGCAGTGGCGGAAGGAAAAAAACGGGGGCAAGTAGATGCGGGAGGAGGGCGCTTCCACCCGTCCACGAGGCCCGCTGGCCGTTTTGAATAAGGAACGAATCAGTCGGGGAAAGAGTGGACATAAAACCAAGAGACTCATCGGTCGCTCCGATCAAACGCCGACAAGCATTCACCGAGCGTGGACACAGAGCGATACAGGTTCGTAAAGGTCCCCAAATCCGCTTTCCACGCTTTTCTTCTCGCTCTCCTGAGGACGAGAGAGACAAGCCGCGCTCCTCCGCGAGGTTCGCGCACTTCCCTCGACACGCGCACTTCCCTTTCCTGCGACGCGCTTAGAGAGAAATAAACCGGAGGTCCCGTCCCACGTTTCATAAACCCGAGATTTCCATCCGACGTTCCTAGGAGCTGGTAGGCGATGAGGTAAAAATAGAGATTCTAACCGGCGGATTCTTTTCTACCGCGTGCCTACTACTTGGAATAGAATGCCCGCCCAGCTGCGTTCCTTCGCGAAGGATAATCGAGGTAGAGGCATCGCGCGGCTCCGCTATTGTCGTTCGTTGCATGCGTGGAATACCGTCGTGCCCCGTCAAATCTCTCGCATAGCGAGCCGCGAAGCGGAGAAACATCTCGCGCAGTTTTCACGGTCGGTGCAACGTTATGAGTAAGCTTTGAACAAGTTCGGTCCATATACATACCTCCGACCTACGCACCGCGACTTGCTTACGCATTTTCAAGATCGACTTTTAAAGGGATACCCGTCGAATGCGGTATGGCTTTTTTTCTTTTTTCGTATTTTCGGCCGTTGCGCAATCCTCCTTGGAATTCCAGGATCGTAGGTGCATCGAGAACGACTACGATTTTCCGCGGACAGCTTTCACATTATCGCGCTGTCCTACGATGAGCGGAATCGTTGCGATAGGAACTTTCGACGATAGCGATCTCTCTTCGGGATTCCTTTCATCACCAAATTTTTCTGCTCGTTGCTTTCAGACATTCTCGAGGATAAGCAGCAATAATGTCGCCGGTGTTCATCGTCAGTTTCGTCCTCTTTGGCTCGATCGCCATCCTCGATGCGGCCGCTGCCGGTGGACTTCAGTTTCAATGTTTGGATAGTGGCGAATGTTCGGAGGAACAGTGCTGTGCCATAGGTTCGAGCGTGGCTATATTTTAAACGATCTACGGCAATGTGGTATTGTTGAGGATAGCGTTCGATTGACTTCCGAAATTTCAGGAGGCCAAAGGTACAGCGTACCGCAGTGCTTGCCGATGAGAGCAGAAGGCGAACCCTGCAGACCGGATAATGAGCCGCAAGACTACAACCTTACTTACCCCGGCAATTTAGAGGTGAACATGCACGTTTATTACATTCTGTGCCCCTGTGGCGACGGTCTAACCTGCAACCGCCAGAAAGGGGGTGTTTGCGAGAAGATCTAATGGATCCTTGGACGTCGTTACAGCGACCCTTCGACAATCGAAACATTCGTATACGTTTTATAATTAATGTAGCGTTAATAAACCAAAGCAATGTTTAATTATAAGGGGGCACGCGTTACGTGGCCAGTCGATAATAAGGTTAAGGATTCTTCTATCCGCACACGTTGATCTGTTGTTTGGGAGATTGAAGATGAGTGTAATTATTAAGAGCTGCGTAAAGAGAGCATATGGTGAAAGATTCCTTCAAACGGTTCAAGGTGTGTGCATCATTGTAATTTGAAATAAAGTTCTTCGTCCATCTGCAATGTTTTAAATTGAAAGTGACGCCTCGTCGATACGTAACGCGCATGCGTAATTCCAAGCGCGTCCGCCAGATGTCTCGATCCGCGGAATGATACTGCAGATTATAGATCGCTAAATATCGCGTGATATCCGATCTATCCTGTCGTATCACTTCGTTCCCGTTAAAATTTGACGAGGCGAGAAACTGATTTTTTTAACAGCGAGGGCTGAGAGACCGTTGCGAATCAGGTACAAATCCTTCTGGTGTAAGAGTCGATCAGCTTTAGATTGCTGAAGGTGATAGACGAACGATTGGATTATCATCGAGGCGCGCGATAATCGTTACGTTTGCCGGCTTCTCGACGGCTATCTTTTGCATGCAGGACATTCGTAGACGTTATTTCGCGGAGTTGAGGAATGGACAGTCAAGTGTGCGGCGACGGCAGGCTCTTAGATTTGATCGACGAGGCCTGGCGCAAAGAACGCTTGCCGATTGATGAAATTTCGGTACCCTTAGCCGAGCTGCCGGATCCGGAGAGTGACAATGGTGATTCGCACATGACCCTGAAGGAGCTGGAGCAGAAGTGGAACAACCTGGCACTGGGAACCCTCAGCGAAAATCATCTCCACTCACCGACGCCGTCTCACAATTAGATCCTGTAATATGGAGTTTCCCGAAGTAGGAAAGCGATGCGCCGTCGAAGACTGCGAGCAACTGGACTTTCTACCCATCCCTTGCGATCACTGTCAGCTCCTATTTTGCAAGGAACATTACCACACTGCCTCCCATAAATGTCGTAATCTTGTCAAAAATGTTGTAACCACCACCTCGAGTGGACGGTATTATGTTTGCTCGGAAGAAAGCTGCAAAGATGCGTCGCCCATAGAGATGCCGTGTATCAAATGTAGGAAACACTTCTGTTTGACGCATAGGTATCACGGCTGTTTAGAAATTAGTAATGACGAGAAGGCAAGGAAGCTAAAAAAATGGCAAATACCGAAGCAGCAGTTTGCAGAAGCAAAAGCGGCGGCGGATCAGGAAGTGTCAGATAATTTAAAGAGATCGAAGAACACGGCGATGGCCAATAAAGTGAGTCGTGGAAAAGAAAATATAGGAAATTGTACGTACCGTTCAATAGGTGGGATGTGGATAAACATATTTTTTCTATTTAGGTGCGACTGATGAGAGTGAAAGGATCTGCTTCTGGTCCCAAGAAAGTACCGATGAACGAGCGGTGTTATTTTCTCGTATATCCCCCACTTGCGGTAACTAATAAATTTATAAAGCCCTCCAAGGCTGTATACATCTCTTCGAACTGGACCGTCGGCAAGATCATAGACTCCATCGCCGATACACTTAAAATTATTAATAATAATAATAATCCAAATGAATGCAAGTTAAGGCTATTTCATTTTGTCACGGGAGCTGTGATATGCAACGATATGGGAACGCCGGTAAAACAATTGTTTGACGATAACGAACTGGTGGATGGTCAAAGCGTTATTTTGGAATACTCTGACAATACGTCCGTAGATAGCTCCTTGTATAAATAAACGTATTGTTAGCCTTCAATCGGTTTTTAGGTTGATAGTGCTTTTTCTGAATACTAGGAAGGATACAATATTAGAATGCTCATTTATTACAAACTAGAAGGTTTTATACATCGGTTCTACACTTACTCCTGATAAAAAGACATGCAAGTACATTACATATGCATTCGATAAACAAATAATGTTATACCAGATTATTGTCAGGTTTGTTCCAAATAAAAGAATAAGACAATATTCTGATTTTGGCACTGGACGTTTTTGACTCGTACGCTTGAATTACGCTAATAGAATATAATAAAAAAAGTCATCTGCGAGTTTGTAAATAACTCTGTGCTCACTGACAATTTATATGATACTACGCATTTAGAAAAATTATAGTATACAATAAGATCCTTTCAAATCGTTCCAACGATGTGCGTGTTTTCTCCATGCCCTTATAATAGTGGTAATGACAGAGCTAATCGTCGTTTACTACGACAATAAAAATACTTTCGTAGCATATTGAATATTGTCGATGTGTATCTCAAATAAATATTAATAGACAAAATTTGATCATGCTGGAGAGACCTCTGCTCCATAACATAAACTATATTACTGAGAATCCTACACAATAAACTTCATTTGAGATACAAACCATTTATAATACATGTCACGATCTCAACGTGTTTGGATTTAATACAAAGACACTAACATAGGCTAATCGAGTATGTAGATGTAAATATATTAAATTCACGTATTCGGACAGGTTGCCTGTGTAGCACAGTATCTCACAGTATAATATGCCATCGTAATGCGAATCGTTAGAACCTTAGCGGTTGTTGAGCGATTAGCATATGACCTACATCTTGATTTGGAGGGAATGAAAATGCATAAACGATTATGTTGGTCAATGATTTGGCAATAAAAATCATACGGTGCGATACAAAAGGTGGGATAAAATGAAATCAAAGACGAACATCGAGCGCTTGCTAAATCAGCCTTTACCTAAATATAAATGAAAGTAATTTCTAAAATAAAGGACAAATCTGATGAGGGAGAGGATGCAGAGTATGTATAAGGAGATCGCAAAAAGGACAAGTAACGCCATTCGAACGTTCACATTTGTTTCAACATCTTGGCCTCGCGCACGGCCACCGGCCACCTGCCTGCTGGCGGAGGAATGAATCTGATAGCGGTAGGTGGCCTGAAGTCAAGCTCAGGAGTGCCAACGAGATTTCTGCAATTCAATTTGACCTTCTAGCGTCTTAGCTAGATAAATCACAAACAGTTGACTCAGAGCAATTCCCAAAGCTATGCCAGCTATCGTATAGAGATTACGTTCTGCCCAGCTCCTCACAATTTCGATGCACCCATTTGTCCAAACCTTTTTGCTCGCCTCTGGTACTGGATACATCTGAACCTTATACCCGCACATTATATTTACGAGGCCGCTGGATATATCCGTGGCATTTATGCAACAGGAAAATGGTACGCCACAGTGTTCTCCGCTAGGACTGGAACAGTTGAAGTACTCGTTCTTCCCCCAGTCCAGGTATCCTTCTTGACTCAATCCACAACACCTGAATTCTTGCTGTCCAAAATCAATAAAATTTTGCAAGTCCGGATCCTCCCGATACGTCTGAATAATCTTGTCCGTGAAGGATTCTTCTAATAACGATTGAAGCGTGTGTGGAAAAACAAATCCGACGATGGCAACGCCCATTTCGAGGAGAAAGAAGACCAGGAGGCAGAGCGAATAGAACTTCAGAAGGCACGTATTCTCCCGAAGCGCTCCAACGCATCCAGCAAAGCTGACAACAAAGACCACGCCTCCCGCTATCAGCATAACCAGCGATATGTTCAGAACAACGTCGTAAACGTTTTCCAGGCGTACCGATCCAGTCGCTTGCCATTTATCCACAAATGCATATAAGCCCACTCCGATCAAAAGTCCTCCGAACAGCCAAAAGACAAAGTTCAGCATAAATATCATATATTTCACGCACGAGCTAACGTACGTAAAATTGGTCGTCCGCCGTCGGTTATTCATCATCGCGATATACGGGGACTGATACGAGAAGAGTGTTGGCTTCGCGTTTATCCAGAAGGTGCACCAGTATATACAGTCAGTGCGATAAATTCGAGGTTTCAGAGGAGCTTGTAACTACATGGAAAAACCTATCACCGATCTTCCTATTTGGCGAACTGCGTACACACACATTGAGTCACCGTTGATTTCTTGAAGCATCACGTTCGAGATCTTGTTAACAATACTTCCTCCGTGGTACAACATTCTTTGACAGATTACTCGATATCCGCCATTACGGTACGTAACGTACCATCGCTTTTCGCGTTTCCGATTTTGTCGCTCCAGATGCAATAGCGCACCTATACAATGGAGCGCGCGTAAGAGTTTCGAACGAAACTATTCCGGATTCTCTGCTCCGTCTCGAATATTTTACGTTTATCTATAAGTAAAGAGCGTTGTAAATAAATAATCCGGGTATCAATTGAGGCGGAAGATGGCATCGGTACAAGATAGTAAGTGCATCACTTATACCAGAATATTCGAATATTAAGAGGTTAAGAAATGTTTTGCTTGTTAGAGCATTTTCTGTTATATCGAAGCAAAGACAGCACATACATGTGTTGTATTATCATGTGCAATAATATATTGTAGCATTAATTAATATTATTACATCTTTCCCTTGATCCTTAAGTTGCAAATACGAGTCGTTTGTGCCACATCCGTACAATATATTTTGCAGGACTAAGATTAAAACGTGTATCGTATGACACTTGGAGTACACGAGAGCAACTGTGTCTGGCATCCAGCGTATTAAAATCGGGGGATCAGAATTGGATGAGCGTTTCGAGATCCTTAAAACCATTTGTCGAGAAGGAGGCACTGAGGCCCCCAGATTGGTTTTCACAAAAATCCTGTGCCATTCAGTATGCACACTTACTTGAAAATGCGGATACACCTAAGCGTAAGAAAAGGGATAGCGGAGAAACGACCGGGGAGTCGATAGTTAGAAGATTAACACAAGAGAGGATAGCCGAGTTGGGACAAATTTTGGCATTCCAAAGGGACGAATACCAACAGCTTAAGACTGAACTTAATGTGCTAAAATCTGGATCTATAACGGAGGACAAGCTGCAAAAAATGTGGCTAGCCATTGAACAAGAAGAACGTGAGCAGGAGCAGAAGGCAAGAGCGCACTCTGTGTGGCTTGCGAAGCGCCAGCAAAAGCAAGAGTTAAGCACCCCTCAAGCGATATCTGCCTCGAATCAGCGCAAGCCTGTGGAGAATATATCGGAGGTATCGGAAACAACAGAAGCGACGGATGAAGAGGAAAAGAAGAACAAGGGTGGAAGATCGCCATTATTGACAAGCTTGTTAAAATCTCCCAGTCCAACGACTCAGGTACAAACGACAACACCACCGGTGCAGGTCAGTTCTCCCACGATTACCAGCCTCCTCGGATCGAGTCCCAAAGTACCGAATCCTCAGTTAACGCAAAGCATATCCCCGCAATTGCACCAACTGCTTCCCACTACAATTACATCTAACGCGGCATCGGAGCGACCATCCGTGGGTGCACCGACATTATCTATGTTACTCGAAATGCCAGCGAGCGCTCAGAGAGGCCCGTTACCTAATTTGCAGCCAGCCACAGCTGTAGCGCCTCCGCAGAATAATCCGCCGGAAGTTCACACCCTACCAGCTCAGCCGGTGCGCCGTGTCCCGCTGCAAACCGAAGTACCTGTACCGACCACGACGCTTGCGATTAATCCCCCACCCAATATACCGGCTACAGAGAGTATGGTGCAAATAATAGATCACATAGATGATGTTATTCGGAAAGATATAATGGCAGATGTG
The DNA here is from genome assembly GCA_038496175.1 of Ampulex compressa. Lineage (NCBI taxonomy): Eukaryota > Metazoa > Arthropoda > Insecta > Hymenoptera > Ampulicidae > Ampulex > Ampulex compressa. Next base: position 450,600 of record JBCFXI010000022.1, on the reverse strand, counting down.
ATAGACAAAGACGAGATAAATGAAATTATCGGTGACATAGAGGAACTGATAAAGGAAGAAATTACTGGCAGCCCTCGAACCCTTGATACAACCCCTGCGACGATCAATACCATAGCAGTGCCTCAACCACAGGAGTTACCTGTCGTGGTGCCGGAGCGACCAGAACCTAGAGACGTCGATGAACCAGTCTCTTTGTCTAATTCACCGCAGAGCGAGATGGCCATAGAGGAAATTGATTCTAGCACGTCAAACATCGCCGAAATCATAGGCACGGTCGCTATAGAACCTCAGGAGCCAAAAGTAATGGTCGCAGGTCTACAGCAAACAGTATCGAACACACCGGAGGAAGTAAAGTCCGAGTCGAGTACGGGCGACGAACGAGGCACTATAAACGAGGAACTGCTCCCAGAATTAGAGACAAACGATGCTGAAAATAGTAAAGACGTATTGACGGAGGAAAAGCAAGTAGCTGGCGATGTGGAAGCTTTGGAGACAACGTCAAACATTGGTTCTGAGGAGAATGACTCCAAGACATCCGAGACAAAACAGCTGATAGAGGACACGGTGGAGGAGGACATCGAAGAGGAAGAAGAACAAGAGACGGTAGTTCCTGAAATTAAGCCTGAAACCACCAACAGTGTCAGAGAGCATAGAGAATCTCTGGATGAGCTGGAGAAAAAGGACAGCATGGAGCTAGACCAGTTGGAGATGCATTTAGCGAAAATAACCGGGGAACAGCAGGATGTACCGTCTGCCGAAGTGGTCAGCGTTTCTTCGGAAGTGACAAACGACCTACCGAGTACCGAGGATACCGAGAAGTCCCAAGACATCAGCTTGATACTAGAAGACGACGAAAGCACACACAGCTCAGAAGGGAAGAAGAAGGTAATCGAAGAACAAGTTATAGAGAATACAACGGAAAGTACGGAGTCTCTGGAATCGTTCAAGGAGGAACCAGTGATCGTGATAAAGGAGAAGACCATCGTCGAAGTGAGAGAAGAGAATACAACGAAGGCACAAGAGGAGCGTGCAGAAGAAGCGATAGAAATTTTCACTGACGAATACAAGGCGGAAGACACGAAGGATTCGTCGGAGGATACAGCCAGTTCCATTTTGCAGGATATAGAAGTCAAAGAGGAAGAGATAGAGGAAACTGCTATGGTCGAAGACCCTACTCAACCGATGTCCGCAGAAGAAACGGACTGTATTAAGAAGGAACCTGTAGACGAAGTAGAAACTTTTGATGGTGATGCACCTCTTATGCGAAAAATAGAACTGGCACCGGTGCAAATAAAAACAGAAGAGCCAAACACGGAGGAGGCTCCTAAGCTACATATGGACCTTCCAGGAGGAATGCCTGAGGAAATAAAGAAGGAGGAGGTGCACGTGAAGGAAGAGAAGGACGAGAAGAAGACAGTGGAGATTGAGCAGATTGTGAAGAAGGAAGCAGAGTCCATTGTCAGTGCCGGAGAAGAGACCGCAGAGTTGGACGAGGAGGAATCATCATTGAGTAAATTGAGCGGTGTACGAGCAATGAAGACGTATTCAAAAAAACAAAATATCACCATAGACAGCGAGCCAGAGAACGAAGGCACTGGTGAAGGTGCCGATTACAGAGCATGGAAGAAAGCAGTTATGCTCGTATATAATCGCCTGGCAACGCACAAGTACGCCTCTGTATTTTTACGGCCCATCACCGAGGACCAGGCACCTGGCTATCACACCGTCATATTTCGACCCATGGACTTGTCCACCGTCAAGAAGAATATAGACAACGGTACCATCAGGTCCACCATGCACTTTCAAAGGGACGTCATGCTTATGTTCCAAAATGCTATCATGTACAATAAACACGACACCTTTATTTATAAGATGGCAGTCTCCATGCAGGAGGAATGTTTGCAGCACATGCAGGTGATCATCGTAAACATTAGAGCTTGTACTTTAATTTGGGTGAAATCGAGCAATTTTTTTTGCAATTTTAGATCTTGGTCCAGGTGACAGGAGAGGGTACGTTTCGTAGGGAAACGAGGACAGCGGCGAGCAGCAGCGGAGATATTGGGGAGAATAGCATAAAGAGGAAAAGGAGTCACATCACGCCCAGTCCCCACGATACGGACAGTCCACGATCGAAGAAACGTAGAAAATCGGAGAACGATTAGGCCACTCTTTCTTTCCAGAGCACGCGTTAAGAGTCAAGGTTCCTAGAAACCGTCAAGAAAGGCAGGGACAAAATTATCGTTTTTATGCTAAAGAAGAAACGATGGACGCAGGCACTGAGGGAGATTTGCGAAAGGGCTCTACAATTTTCCATCATATCAAGACGCGCTTAACACGATCCTTGTTTTACATGAAAATTGTAATTTCTCCCAGCGATTATCAAAATCCCCAATACACCTTAGTTTATTTAAGGACGCAATAAAATTATTTTACCATCCGCATCGCGGATCCGTTTGCGGAGATCGTACCATTAATCGAACCACGCAAAAATGGACGGTAATGCAGTCTGTACTATGGAAAAAAAAAATGCAAGCTCAACAAATCCGGAAACGTGTAAAACGAATAAAATTGACCAGTGTCACAATACTCTTTCGCAATCGAGTACAAAAAAACCTATACTAGTTCTACGAGCAAATTGGAGCTAATTAATCGGAACTTGGGCGCGAAGATGGGTCAATACGCTCGGGGAGATTCGAAAAAGACGACGTACAGCTCCGAGGAGGACGAAGGTTATGACGATCACTCGTATTTCGCATCGACTTCCGCGCCCTTAACATCGATCCATCAATTTAACAACAGAGGAGCATTTTTTTCCGGACTTTTTCGAGAAATCGTAAGTCGTACGCGATATCTCCGATCACCTGCATTAATCAAGGATACGCTTTCGAAGGCCAGCATCCCCAAAACGACCGCCTCGGACGAGACGGATCGACAATTCTGGGCCGAGGATGAGTCGAGCGGTTCCGATCGCTCGCGGAGGTCGATAATCCGTCGAAGGCGACGCAGAAGCATGTCTTACAGGAATCGCATAGCGATGCACCGACATCGCCGCCGAGTCTTCCACTCCCCGACCTCCAGTTCGGACTCTATTCGACTAAAAGTCCTCCCCTCAGGTATCCGCAACCCCCTTCCTGAAATCCTCTGTTCTCTCGAGTCAACGAGAGTTTTTAACGCAGCTAGAAACTGGCAGCGATACGGGAGGCGATCAGGGTTGGTTTTAAGGGAGGAATCGAGGATGCAGGACGCCTCTAGGAAGCGTCTATCGCGTATCAGGAATCACATCGAGGAAGCTGAGACCCTGGACCAGGAGGCAGAGATCGAAGCGGCGCGAAAGAGAGGAAGGAGAGACTCGAGGAAACTTGGTGGAGCTACGAGCAGGAGTTTTAGGAGGCGACGTGGCGAGGGTAACTCGAATAATTCGATCTCGAGGAAAATGTAGGCGACGGGGGACAGGGTTGGCGTGGAATTAAGTCGAAAGTACGTGCGGGGTACTGGAAGTACTGCGGACATCCCTGGAAGCGATAGCGCGCTCGTCGGTGCACGGGTTGCTATAAACGGAAATTCGATTATTCGAACGACCATTTTTATTTCGACGAGGCAAGCGTGGCAGGTGAATTTAATGGGAGGACGGACGATCGAGGCTGAGCCAGTACCTGCGTGGATCATGAATTACTTCGTCGGCTATCAGAGGAGCAAATATCAGTACCAGAACCTTAGCGACATTCGCACGCGTAAGTCACGTTGGATAGCACGTCGCATACGTACGCGTATCGACTCGATTACTCGTCTTTTGACGTACAGACCGCTTAGGCCATAAAACGAGCAGAGTATCCTCGGTGTTACGAGGGAAATAACTTTGAGAAATCTCGTGTAACACGATAGAATGTATATCGTCGGCACCATGCCGTTGTCACGGCCATTTTACTATCGTTCTTCGCCACATTGCGCATGTTTCCGTCCTTCAAATTTTACATCCGTACTACGGATTAAAAACGCATTTTAGTTCCTCTATTAAAGCAAGGCGATTATAAAGTCTATCGTTGCACCTCGTTTTCGCGAGTCACTTTCATCTCGAGAAAGCCTTCCTCTGTTTTAAGAAGCCGAAGATCTTGATCGGAGGCGTTACGATCTTTGGTTGCAGATACGACATTGCGCTCGGTTCTCGGTGTCGTTATCCTGGGACTTAGTCTGACGCTTCTAGTCTTTACCGCGTGGCATTTCAATAAAGAGCAGGAGGACAATGTCTGCGTACTTTACTTCAATTCGAGACAGTCCCCGATTCACGTGACGTCCAAAAAGTTCTTGTCCTTCGGACTCGATTCGTCGCTGCTGCGGAACATGCAACACCTGCCGGTCTTTGTGGAAAGGTTCATTGACCTCGCGCGGCACCTGAGTCCAGCCTACGTTAGGCTGGGCGGCACCTCCGCCGATTGTCTGTATTTTAACAAGGTCCGTTCATGATTACGATGAAGGAATTAACACTAGATATTGCTCCCCTTTAAATTGAAGATATTTTACGTACGATTTTTATGCTCGAATCTTGATACAAATCTGCAGTAGGTCGATGGTCGCATCGAGCGAGAGAGCGTCATTTTGCTCGATGCGGCCATCGAATAAACCTATCGAATAAATTGAGAATATTTATATTGTCTTTGTTGCACGTTTTTTTAGACTGCATTAGGTATATACGAAGGTATCGCGGGATCTTTGAATAGCAACGATATAACGAACTTTACGATCAACGGTGGAGACTTGATAAGACTGTATCGTTTCGCAACCAAAGCACGTTTGCGTATGATATTCGACCTCAACGTGCTGCTACGGAATCCCGACGGCTCCTGGGACGATGGGAATGCTCAAGATATTATTCGCTTTGCCAAGGAACACGGCATGGATCTCGATTGGCAATTGGGGAACGGTAAATTGCTTAAACGCAAGGAGTGTTTAACGCGCAAAGGGCTAATTTTAAATAAAAATTCTCAGAACCCAATTCTTTTCATTACGTGTTCAACTACACCGTTAATGCCACCGAACTGGCCAGAGATTATCGTCGTTTGAGGCGATTACTGGATAAAGCTGGATACAGCAGGAGTCTCTTGGTAGGGCCGGAAGTGAATCACGTAGGGGATGAAAATCACAAGGGAGAATGGTATGCCAAAGAATTTTTGGACGCCTCGAGGAATAGCGTGGACTACGTTACCTGGCATCAGTATTACCTGAATGGGCACATTGCTAGCCTGGAAGACTTTTTAAACGTCACCACTTTCGATTACTTACCGTCGCAAATAAAATCCATGATAGAGATCACTGGTCTGCGAGATAGGAATAAATCCATGTGGTTGTGTGCGTTTATTTCTCATCGACACAGTACCGCTTCGGACGCACAGTAAAGCCCTTAAATAATTTGTTTGCAGCTGAAACGAGTAGCGCGTACGGAGGAGGTGCTGCTAATTTGTCCGACACCTTTGTAGCGGGATTTTTATGGCTGGATAAATTAGGATACAGCGCGTCCGCCGGATTAAACGTGGTCACGAGACAGTCCTTCTTCGGTGGATATTATGCTTTGGTGGGGCCTGATCTCGAGCCGAACCCAGATTGGTGGGTCAGCGTAATTTACAAAAGATTTGTTTCCGAGAAAGTCTTGACACTCGTCACGCCTAATAATTCTGGGAAGCTACGACTTTACGTCCACTGTACGCCAAAAGCCGCTCTAATGGGCCATCCTTCGGGAGTTACGATCTATGGAATGAACATCGATAGCATTCCCGCGCATATACTCATCGATGGATTGCTTTCCATGCAGGATAGACCCGTTCAAATCTTCGTCTACCTCTTGACCTCCGATCAATTGCAATCCAGGTACGTTGCGCTTGTTTAATGGATGCTCCAAAAATAGCCGCAAATATGTCGCTTCCTCGTTACCCTTTCAGAGAAATAAAGATGAACGGGGAGACGTTAAAATTATGCCAGAATGGAGATTTACCACCGTTTCGACCTATCGTCGTTGAACCAATGCAGATTATAACACTGCCACCGTATTCCATGTTGTTCATGGTAGTACAGGCTGACTTGGTGCCTTCGTGTCTGCCATAAATAAGAAAAATTAAGGGAAGAAGAATTACGCTCCGTCAAACGTATCTTCCGTACATCGGTTTAAAATAGGAGTTTAAAATAGAACTCGTCGTCGATGACCAAAGCGTTGGGACTGAGCGGAAGTTCGTTTGCATGAAACACACTTCTAGGATAGAAACATTGTATTTTTGGACGTGTGTTTATTTACTGCTGTGTTTCGATAATACTTTGAATTCGCAATACACACTTCCATAGTATATTAGATTTACAACGAATATTGTACGTAGCTCAAGTAACATGGGTAGAAGGTTTCTGACTATATACGAGCGGCCTTCGATGATCGATACGACCGTCCGTTATTTCGTTATTGTAACCGTACTCCACGTTTCCTATTTTTATGAAATAAAAGCGCTCTCGAATGCACTTATGTTGTTAATGTACAGTGAGGTAAGCCAACGATTCTAGGCGCAACGGTACTCTTGTAAATGGAATGGCGAATCGGCAGACTGTAAGCCTCGCTTATAGTCGCGCCCCTAAGAAACGAGTCTTCGCGAATACACATCGCGTTCTTATCGATATCGTTTAATTGTATTTACAACGGAAACGGCCCCATTGGCGGGTCGATCGCACTTATTCCTTATTCCTGTGCGAAGATGGTTATAGTCTTGCCCTTGGGATCGTCGAATCTGTCCATCGTGCGAATGTCGATGATCATGGTAAGGGCCCAGATCATTATCACGGCTAGAATGGACGTGACGAATATTCCTGTCCAGATCGGGATAGACGTGAAGCCGACGCAGTCGTAAGCGTCTCCGAAGGATGTTCCGTTGATCTGAACTTGAAGGTTAGTGATGTTCAAGTGGATCGCGTCCTTGCGGAACATCATTTTCTGCGCGCAGTGATAGGAAAAGCCGTACGGGAAGACGATGTTCGATTTGGACACTAGAAGATTACTGCTGGTATTGTCCGGCTTGTAATTAATGGCCGTGAGAGTATGATATCCGGCAGTTTCGGTCACAAAATTAAACTCCAACGCGTATTTTCCCAGAGACACTTCGGTCCCTGAAAATACCAAGCGCAGGACTAAGGGCGATTCCACCGTGCCAGCTCCATCCGTGTGATTCGCTATGGGTCTTAGCGGCACCGGAACGAACTCTTTATCCTCGGCGACCTAAAAAAATGGATCGCGCTTATTTGTAGAGATACGTATTTTATCGCAAAGAATATTCGTATTTAAACATCCCTCGCGACCCTACCTTTATGGACAATGGTTGGCTAGAATACAGGAGTACCCTATCCGTCCTTATGATAAACTCCATAGTCTCCTCCTGTACTTCTCTCTTTACTCTGTCAGAGTCTCTGTACGCACATCTTTCTCCGGTAAGTATGGGAACTAATCTCGTATTAAACTCCTTCAGAGACTCGTAGTGCTTGTAAAAATCGTCTATAGTTTTAATTCTCTTGAACAATATCTGTCCCTCCACCGCGTTATCCGTATCCTCGTCATTGGTATGATTATAATAAGGCAGCTCTCGTAAGACGCGCAATGGCTGCTGGACAGCGGGAAGGTACCGAACCGCCTCCCCGGGCATTATCTTCTTAAGCACCTGTAACAGTCGATTATTGGCATCGAACCTCTACGCTTCTCTCGTAAAGCACAAATTCTGTAACTCTCATTAACCTCTGCGTTGGGCATGATGTGTTCGCTGCAGAAATCTTCTTTGACGTACACCACCACAGCTCGCGGGGTCTTTTTTATGGAGCAACTCAGAATGGTGTCAAACTCCTCTGTGGTAACTTTGGTGACTGGATCCACCGCCCAATTCGCGTCCGGACATTCCGAATTGACCCACATTAACAAAGGAACGGCGTCATCGGCGAGCCGAGGGGCGAACCAGGATGTTATCGTCAGTAGGAAGAGAAAGGCCGAGCAGAAAGACATCCGTGCCATGGTGCCTCGGTATAACAAGTTGGGCGAGTCGGATGGGTCTCCTACAGTCGAGCAGAAGGCGCACGAGCACCTGACTCGGGCGGCATCATATGACAGTGGTCACATGATGCTTAACTTCCGGATTTCAAACGGAGCATCGATAAGGTGCGCGTTTATTTTGAACCTTAAAGCTCTGAAACTTCTCGTTTGATTCGTACAATTTTTGTATATTACCTAGCAGACGCGCGTGTCTAATATATCATATTGTAACTATATGTAGTGCGTAGAACATTATCTTGTATAATACAAGTTAAATGAATAAATATCCTCTGCTTAAAGAATTCAGATAGTTTATTTATTTGCAAACCCAAGCCCTTATACACTCAGAAACAATTAGAGATAAATAATCCTCTATTTCAATTGGAAAATGTCCTAGCAGATGTTAAAGTTGCGAAAATCATTAATGAATTTCGATCTCGTGCCACCTCCTATATCATTATGTGTTCCTATTACGAAGCTCGAAAATCGAATTCCTGAAACATTAACCGAACTCCTGGAATCCCAGAAACGTGCCACCTCTTACAGAATCATTTATTCCTGTTAGAAATCTGAAAAATGTTTCGAGAAATTTCTCCCAAAATTACGTGGCGCCATCTACGAACAAACGTCGCAAACTTCTCGCCTAATTACAGAGCACTCTAGTGACGCCATCTATTAACGAAAGCCGCAAACTTCTCGCCAAATTACAGAGCGCTGTAGCGGCGCCATCTACCAACGAAAGCCGCAAACTGCTCGCCAAATTATGGAGCCAAACGGACATGGTGGCGCCATCTACTAACGAACGCCGCAAACTTCTTACGGGTCGAGTAGTTTGCGACGGTTGTTCGTAGATAGCGCCACGTAATTTTTAGGAGAAATTTGCCGAGATATTTTTCCCCTTTCTAACAGGAATACATAATGCTCTAGGAGGTGGCACGTTTTTGGGGTTCCAGGAGCACGATTAAAGTTTCGAGAACTGGATTTTCGAGCTTCGTGATAGGAACACATGACGATACAGGAAGTGGCACGAGATCGAAATTCACCAATGATTTTCGCAACTTTAACTTCTGCTACGAGGTTTGCCAATTGAAATAAAGGATTTTATGTATGCATTCGAACATAGGGCTTTTACAATTTGGAAGTGGCCTCGAAAGCGTCCCTCTTCCTTCATTCGCGAATTACTTCTAAACTAGTAGAGCGATTAGGCTAATTTTGAAATATGATGTAGTGGACATATGCGTCTAAAAGCACTCGAAGGCGAATCAAATTTAGCTGCTCCGGAAGTGCATGAAAATTGCATCCGAACGTAGGGCTTCTTCTACATGGAAGTGGCCTTGAGAGCGTCCCTATTACTTCATTCGCGAATTACTTCTAAACTAGTAGAGCGATTAGGCTAATTTTTAAATACGATTTAGTAGACATATATATGTAAAAACTGTCGAAAGCGAAAAAAATTTAGCGTCACCGGAAGTGCACAAATATCGTATCCGAACATAAGGCATCTCCCACTTGGAAATGTCCTCGATAGCGTCCCTTTTCCTTCATTCGCGAAATACTTCTAAACTCGTGAAGCGATTTCGCTAATTTTTATATACGATTTAGCAGACATATGCATCTAAAAGTCCTCGAAGGCGCAAAAAATTTAGCGGCACCGGTAGTGCATAAAAATTGCATCTCCGTATATACCGCGTTGAATTACATTTAGAATACATATGTAGTGCGTAGAACATTATTCAGAAGGCGTATACAGTGCGTAGAACTTTATCTTATGTAACACAAGTTAAATAAATAAATACGCTTTTCTCAAAGAAATCAAATCGTTTATTCATTCGCAAACCCCAGCCCTTAGACACTAAGAAACAATTAGAAACAACAAACGCTTTATTTCAATCGGAAAACTTCGGAAAGCGTCGAAGTTCCAAAAATCTTTGGCAAATTTCGATCTCGTGCCACCTCCTATATCGTTATGCCTTCCTATTACGAAGCTCGAAAATCGAGCTTTCGAAAATTCTCTCGAATTTTTGAAACCCCAAACGCGCCACCTCTTCCATCATTATATATTCCTGTTAAAGATCCGAAAAATTTCTCCAAAAATTTCCGCAAAATTTTACTTTCGTAATAGGAGAATATAATGACGAAGGAGGTGGCACAAATTCGAAATTTTCTTAACGTTCCCCACGCTAAACTATAAATTTTCCAAGACTTTTGCCGGCCCATTTCGATTATTTTTTAACGCCGGAAGACGTACAGGTAAGGACGGAGGGTGTATTCGTTTAAATAAACACACGATTGATTCGGTTTAACGCTCTAATTTATTTATTTAATTTAATACACAAGTACGAGATAGAAGTACAATCTTATTTTATAATACCGTCGATAATTATAACTATAAATATACGCAAACTCAATGAAATCCATAAGAGTGTTCCTTTGGTTCGGCTGGACGTATAGCGGAGCACGCGTGGGATTGCGATCTGTAAAACAAACCATACGATGCATGAGTAAAGTTCCAATCATTAAAATTTATATATAATTAATAATACGCTTAAGGGATAAATGTACAAGTGCAATCAAATAATTAGTTTATTAACCTATATGCGGACAAGAGGAATTTTAAAGTAAACAAGTAAACCTTGTACTATACTAATTATTAAATAACAGTAGAAACGGTTATAAAAACAGAATATTTTGTAGAACCCTGTATATAGTGTATAGAACTTTAACTTGTATAATATAAGCTATATAAATAAATATCCTCTGCTTAAAGAAATGAAATTGTTTATTTATTCGGAAACCCAAGCCCTTATACACTCAAAAATAATTAGAAATAAATAATCTTTTATTTCAATTGGAAAACGTCCAAGCAGGTGTTAAAATTTGCGGAAATCATTGGCAAATTGTTATCTCGTGCCACCTCCTATGTCATTATGTGTTCCTATTACGAAGCTCGAAAATCCAGTTCTCGAAACTTTAATCGTGCTCCTGGAATGCTCAATCGTGCCACCTCCTACGGCATTATGTATTCCTGTTAGAAATAGGAAAAATGTGTCGACAAATTTCTCCTAAAAATTACGTGGCGCCATCTACGAACAATCGTCGCAAACTTCTCGCTTAATTACAGAGCACTGTAGTCGCGCCATCTACTAACGAATACTGCAAACTTCTCATTGGGCGAGTAGCTTACGAACTGCGTTAGTAGATGGCGCCACCATGTCCGTTTTGACTCGAATTTGGCTAGAAGTTTGCGGCGTTTGTCAGTAGATGGCGCCACCATGTCCGTTTGGCTCCAATTTGGCTAGAAGTTTGCGGCGTTTGTTAGTAGATGGCGCCACATCTATAGGCAAGAAGTTTGCTGCGTTCGTTCGTAGATGGCACCACGTTACATGGGTCCACTGACGCACAGAGTTTGATAATTCGATATAATAAGGCCACTTTCTCATTAAACGCAAATAACTCTTAGACCCGTGAAGTAATTTGCCTAATTTAATGATACGATCTAGCGGAATTATGTGCCCGAAAGCCTACGGAAGCGGAACAAATTTAACTCCATCGGAAATGATATTTAACACATAAAAATTGTATCTAACGCGTAGAGATCCTTCTGAAAACCTTAACCAGCTTTTGAATCCGATAATTATTCTCCTGAACGATGCTCCACTTAAAAAATGAATGCCGGATCGATACGTCGCTTAACAATGCATAGAGTCATTTCAATGCAACTTCAGCGGAATATACGCGAAAGCATATCACAAAAATTATCCCAGTTGTGGTCGCATTACCAAAAACTCTTATTATTTCTATTATTTAAATCATGAAGAAGGGCGCAATCGGAGAAATGCCTTCGAGTAACTTATATTCCGTGAGTGCGACACGTGTCTTTCCAATCTCACAAAACAGGGGCTCGATAACGACTTACGATTTATCGATTAATATCCTAGAGCACCGTTGGGATTCTGCCATGCATGGACCAGATCGGCAGGCCTTCCATTCCTGCTAAAGTCGGTGTATTCAATAAAACACCTAAACCTCATCCCTGGAGGCCCACTCTGGGCTACGAATCGGTGGAGGCATCTCCCCTGTTAGACCTTTTATTTTATCTCGATGCGTTCATTCAACCCTCGCGCCCTCTTCCTCTCTATATTGCTTTTAATAACGCCCAGGCCAGAGCAGCCCTTAACAAATATGTTAGTCGAGGCCTGCTACATGCCCAGAGGAATGGCAACGGAACCGCTTAAATTTCCCAACCTCGTCACGGGTTTCGATCGAAATCCCTCTCATGCAGCGAGGGCCGCGCTTTATACCAGATACACTCCTTACGACTGGGCTCAATGCCAGGCGAGGCTCTGCAACGAAGTAAACGCGAACCGTAGCTACTCTGAGAATTTACGCCAGGATACTGCTCGTCTTATGCGGTAAATGCCTCCAACTTTTCGATGAGAATCGTTAGACGGTCTAGCATCTGCTTTGAAGCTTTCAAACTTTACCAATCGATTTTTGATGGAAAAATGGTTTAAAGGCAAATTGGTTTACTCGAATGGCACCGTTAACTGGATAAGGTTTCAGTTTTAAATCTACCTTAGTTTTTGCGGTAATCCTAATCGTATAAAACGTACCAATGTACGCACACCATTAAATTCCCCTTATATCTTAAATACGTAAATATGCATACGCTTTTCGCAATTTTGTAATAAAGAGAAGCGGACGAAAGAGTGCAGGATGGACAGGTGGAGAGCGGTCGGAAACTGGGGGAGAGAATAACGGACATCGGCTACTGGCTTAACGAGCTAACGTCCGAAATGGAGAGATTAATAATCGAGAATAAACGGATGCAAGACTGTCGTCGTAATTTGCAGATTTCGATACAAAATTTGGAGGGGCAATTGCACATAGCGCAGGAATGCCTCTACCATCGGGAATCCAGGACAGGTGAACCAGATAGATCTTATCCATTACTTTCGATCGGTTCGACACGTCCTCTTCCTTGGCAAAATAACTAGGACACGAGCTCGTCCACGACGAGGCAGAGCAGGCGCTGCTGAAGGAAGTCGAGACCGTGAGAAATTGCCAAAAGAAGCTGGAAGACTTCACCGACAAGTGCATTCGACAAGTAGGGCTCCTCCATTCTTCGTCGCTTCTTTAATCGATATCGAAGGTCTCTCCGTACGAGGAATCTTTAAAATCCACAGCTTACGAGCAGCAGATCGGTGCAGCATCGATTAGAAACGGACATGAGCAACAAGGAATCCGCGCTTGGGATCGACATCGCGTGTCACCGCATGAACGACTTCAGTCGCGGCTTGCAATACTACGCTGGGATCGAGAAATACGATCCCAGGTCAGCCTCGTTTCTCCCGCTCGTTATCCCGCGGACCTGAGCAACCTTGAAACATCTCTTTTAGCACGACAGAGGCAGAATCCTGGGCAGAGGTATCCAACGGCACGGTCAAGCGGTCCCAGGAGGAGAGAGAAAAGTCGTGCCGCTTGCGAAGCGAAATAGAGACGGCCGTCGACGCGGTTGGCCACGAAATGTGGGAGGCCTGGGGCCTGACCAACAACGCTCTGGCCAGGAGAACGACGGAGATGCTCGAGGCAAAGGGCAAGATACAGGCCCACCTGCACAAAGTAACCCCTTCCTCCTCTCGATCCCTCCTCCGGACTCCCTCGCCTCACTCCCGCGCCCCCGCCAGCTTCAGCTCGAGATCTTCGACATCGAGAAGAACCTCCAGATCATGCAGAAGGCCATTTCGGACAAGAGCCAGGCCATGAAGGTGGCGCACACTCGCCTCGAAGCCAGGACGCATCGGCCGGAGAGCGAACTGTGCAAGGATTACGCTCAGATCGGGTACTCCATCCTTCTCTCCTCCTCGAGGATTCCTGGCTCTCGCGGTGCATCCAATTTTTTTGCATCGAGGCTCTCTTGCTCTTCGCAGAATGGCGAAGGAGGTGGAGACGATAAAGAGCGTGCGAGGGGAGATGGAGGCGAAGCTGAGGGGTTTCGAGGCGCAGCACCAGCAGCTTTTGCGCACGAGGGCCAACCTGGAGGACGATCTGAGGGCGAAGGTCGATGCCCTGTTCGTCGACAGGGAGAAGTGCATGGGTCTGAGGCGGAGCTATCCGCTCGCCTCGTCCGCTAACTTCTGAATTAGGATTAGCCGTCTCGGTCATTTTTATTGTCCGCAATATTATATACATAGAATACATTCCGATAAGGAGGCTCCTCGTCGTTTACGAGTCGCGTCGCGCAAAGTGATCGCGATACTAACCTTGGAATCCTCGATAAAGAGAAAACGGCCTGTCGGTTTATCCTTATTATGAAAACGAATAAAAAAACGACGATCGTGTAACGTTCCACGCGTTAACATCTCGCTGACCCTGCTTAACATATATCTCTATACAATAGGGTCGAGCCTCGCGTGTTTCGCATTCGGGGATTTACAGGACTATGCGCGGATTTTCGCGTCGATATAAAAAGTGGGGAGATTCTTCGATTGGCGTCGATCCCCCTCCTATCCACGTTTCAGGCCATTTACCATCTCGAACAATAGTAAAAGCGTATGGTATCGTAAATCTTCCTCACTGCAAACTCGGTGTCGTACTCCTCCTTCAGGTAGAAGATCTTCACGTTCTCCTCGGAATGACACTCGAGGATGTTCGACTTCTCGAAGAGCTTCAAAGAGTTCTTTATCGGTTCGACGCACAGGCACTCTGCTCGATCAAAGACAAATTTCGAGGATAGATTGGAATTAAATAGCACCAAGACGGGTCCGCCACGAATCCGAGGGCTTACCCCAATCCTCTGTCGAAGTGCTGTTCATGTCGTTCTTGATCTCCTTCAGAACTAACTCGACCAGGTCCTTCTCCGAGAGCGACCTGCCTACTAGTTTTTTCAGGGAACGTGCGCTGTAGGTGTACGTGCATATCAAGGGATGCAACGCGGTACACAGAAATTCCATTCGTAGAGTATTATCTGCGTCTATGCTCACCTGGTGGGAAATCGAGGAAAGGTAGGTGTAAATAATTAGCAATGGGCTCGTTCGTTTCGAGGCAAACGTATTCCTCCTACCTTGTACTTGATCTTTCTCGTCTTGCACTCGTTAAAGTACTCCTCGTCGGAGCTATCCTCGAAATCCCTCGCTATCCTCTTACCCCAGCGCTCCTCCTCGAGCGTGCCCTCCTGGTCAAAAAAAATCGATTTAACCCGTTTAATGGTTCGAGTTTGAAGAATCGATTGATATTAAAAGGTAGAAGAATCATGATGCTATTAAAATGTACTTTCAAACAACGATTTTCAGATACAAAAATGTTGAAGGAATTTCAAATGAAATAATCGCGTTAATAAGGTTTGTTCAAACTTATTCTCGATAGGTACCTCCTCCAGCGAGATGATGCCCTTCTGAATCATATTTTGTATCGTATTTACAATGGTGTACTCCAGGTCCTGGCAGGGCTTGCAAAAAATGAACTCGTAGGTGAGTATGTTGCAGAGCTCGAATGCGTACTCGAGCAGAGAGTCGTGGTAAATCATGAAATAGTCGGGGGTAGGCAAATCTTTAAATTGGCATAAATGCGACTTCCTTTCGGCGTACAAAGCTGTTACTAAAAATACAAGAGGCGCGTCAGAAATTCCCGTGGACGAGGAAAATCGATTCGTCGTCCTTACCTATTATGCTGTCCATTATATAATGCATCAGAAGGGCGTTGCTGTAATACGAAAGCTCGATCACCTGCGGTGAGTTCAGCACCGGTGCTATTAAGCTTTGCAAGGTGAAAACCTCCGGAGGCGTTCCGCAATGCTCCTGCACCGCACCCCATTCTATCCTCTCCACCAAGTCGGGGCCCAAAATGTCCATCTGGAGATTTCGAAATGCATCCCTCCGTCTCGAAGAAATACTCAGAGTTCTCGCGAGTCTAACTCCTTTTACTAACCGCGTGATTAATGACGTCTATCGTCTCCCCGCAGAATCCTACGTCCGCGTCGCTCCACTCGAGCTCCTGCCTCATCGACTCGACAGCCTCGATTAATTTGTTCATGGTGCAACCGCTTCTGAACCTGTTCAGCAGCAGAAAGGCAACGACGTTCGTCGACATGATGGGCGTCGACCTGGAGCAATCTAAAGGACCAACTTGTCGATTATTTCAAGCTGGAGTGGGGCAGGAGGAAAGGTCTCTCTCTATCCCTACCGTACACAACGTGCCTAGCGATGCTGTCGACGAGCTGGCGGTGCTCCTCCACGACTACATCAGTGCCGTACAAAGAGGAGCTCGACATGGAGCACTTTAAGGGCTTCTCCAAGGAAGAACCACCGGGCGATTTGCTCTGCTGCGCTTGGAAGGACCTCAGCATCTCCTGTTATCGCAGACACGCGCAATATACTTTAGTTTTAAATTAATTTTAGAGGCACAGTGTCGGTGTAACATGGAAAAAGCAAAGGTGATCCACCGTAGCTCTCTCGCAGTATGGTTTCCATCTCTAACATCTCTAATCTCGAGAAAGCTTACCCTGAGAGAGAATGGCTGGCAGAAGTTGATCTTAACGATGCCATAATCCCCCATAAGTGTCGACCATATCGCCCTGATGGTGGATCCAAATGTTTCCATTTTCTTCGGCTGCCCCAGCTGCTCCCTGGCGAAGTTGCCATCCACCAGGCGCTCGTAATTCATCGCCACTGGCACCAGTAGAGCATCCTCGACGCTGCCGTCCATGTAGGCGTCGATGATGACGCTGAGAATGCCTCCCTTCGGCATGCAGGGCTTGCCAGTCCTCGTGCGTCCTCCCTCGATGAAGAACTCCATATTGTGCCCAGTGCGTAGACTCTCCATTATGTAGGTGTGAAGTATAGCCCGATAAAGGACGTCCTTGCGGCCCGTGGCAGGATCGATCCTACGCTTGATGTAGAAAGCCCCCAGGCCCCTTAACAGCCACCTGCTCAAAGGATACGCTATGCGATATCAACTATACGATCTCATCTATATATGCGAATATAAATTTTAATAATCGGGCAGGTAATGATAAATATTAAATCCATTCGATCGAAAGGCAGGATACGAGCAGCATACCCGAACAAAGGGATCCTCAGGTTGTCGCCAGCGGCTATCAGCGGATTTCTTATGTTGTTCGTCAGGAGGATGAAGCTGAGCATTATGTAGTCGAGGTGGCTGCGGTGCAGGGGTAGGAATATCAGGGGTAGGCCGGTGTCGCTGGCCTTTTGGATCATCTCCAGCTGAGCGGGCAGGACGACGGCGGCGTTGATGAAGCAGGGCAGCAGCTTGTAGAGCAGCCACGCTGTTATCTTGAGAAGAGTGTTGCTCATCCTGCTCTCCATCTGCTGCAAGATCGCCTTGGCCCTGGCCTTCGCCCTGGCCAGGGCCTCCTGCTCGTCGCAGCCCTCGTTCGACACGGATTCCCAGGCGGTTAACTTGATCGCGTCCTTCAACCTGCTGTCCGTGAGAACCTGAGGACCGAGCGAGCTCCGTAATCGCGCCTGTTCTATGTTTTCCTCGCGCATTAAGCTACCGTACTTCCTCACCGTCTCTGTTACTCTCGGATAGTAGTACTCCTTCAAGGAGGACACGTGGGAGATGCAAGAGAAGACTTTGGAGAGGAGAGACGGTCCTGGGTTGACCACCAGTATGTTCAGATCGAAGGGCAAGTACCGCTTGGTGATGGTGGTCACTAAGGAATCCTGGAACAAAACCACGCATGGAGGCGACGTAAGGGGATGCTAGATTCGAGGGTGGATCAGAATACATCGAGATGAGTTGCAAGAGTTTGGATTAAGATTGATCGTCGCGCCGTTCGATTTGAGCGGAAAACTCACGCCTTGCGGATAGTCGTGGATTAGGACGATGCTCGAGGATCGTGCGAATGGCCCTCGTGATCTTTCGCACATGCTTTTTTCCTATCGATACATTCTTGAGTACTTCATCTTTATCGAGCCTCCGAAAAACGGGTCGAAACGCGATTAAATCTCTAGCGAAAGCTTTGCTTTCGTTACGTTAAAAATCGATCGATGGCCTCGACGAGGGATCGAGGATCTATAGCTCTCCTCGAACTCTGAGATTTTCTACCTCTTCGACGTCCCTACATCGGAAACCAAGAAAGTATATTACAATCCGGTGGCTCGTTTCTCCATCGGAGAAAATCCAATAGCGTGACCCGATTAGAGCTTCGCGTGCTCCCGATAATGTATCCCGCGTGAAAAGAAGCTCATAGAATTGGTGGCGGCTGCGTTACGTAATTAAATACGCCTCATAAGAGGTCGCGTTAATTAGGTAACCAGAGGGATCCAGTTGCGTGTCCAACCGCGGCGCACTTGCGATTTAAGAGAGGTTCACCAATCGTGCGATCGTCACGAAAAGCCCAATGTACATTGCTTGCGGCAGGTCGAGACGGACTAATCTCGTTTGCCGAGAAAATGGCGAGTCCTCGATCGAACGAGATTAATTGTTTCATCAACGCAGCTCGCATTAAGCGTCGGATCTGTTACGCTCGCACGGTTACCGCCATCTACCCGGTGGGCTGCGTGTAATTTAATTCCGTATCGCGGACCACCTTCGATCTCGAGGAGATCCTAAATTCGAACGCTGCTCTGCTCTCGTTGGCCGAACAACGCTCAGAGACGAACTCGGTCGGAGAAGACATCCGACACCCTTCCACCTGCGTTTTCCTTCGAGATTAGCCTGCATCTTTCGCAAAGTCTTCCTTTAACCGATAGCGGACCTAGATCCGCGATGAGCGAGCGTCGGAAGTCCATTAGAAAGAGGAGGTATGAACGATTGATTCTCGAAGAAGGTAGAGAGTAGACGCGAGACACTCTGCGTACGAGCACTCGAAGGCAACTTTGGCAGTGCGAACTCGAGGAAGGAAAAGCGCGAGAATACAACGCGATCCAGGTGGAGATGATAATCCAGGCGATCCTGGGTTGCGCGACGAAATGCCGCGGGAAAGGCGTACAACTGTCGGGAAATGCGCGTCTGGCCGAGGCGCGAAGAAGCGTGGCTAGACTCGTTCCTGGCCAAATTTATTTTTAGTAGCCCAGAGAAGCGCGGACGTATCCAAATTCTCGACACGAGCCCGAGAGCCCTGCGTGTGCCTTCTTATCCGGCTGATTCGTCGGCCGATTTCGAGCGCAGGAAGGACTCACCCTCGAGGATGGAGTGCAGCTGTTGCAGCAATGGCGGAGAAACGAAGGTTTCTGCTTGACGCTCGGCACCAGCGGCTCCGTTTCCTTGATCTTGAACAAAGAGCTCTCTCGTAGTTTCCTCGCCTGCTCCCTGTCCTGCGCCTTCTTCTTCATGAATTGCTGCCGCACGCGCCGAAATGCTGGAACTTAACCGAGGCCAACCGGGAATCATTTGCGATTTCTTGGTTCCTTCATCGAAAAATCGAGGGTATGGAAGGACGCGTTTCGGGGACAAGGAAAGGGTGTAAATTATCGTGGTGGTGAATTTAGAGGAAATGGAAAGAGTTTCGTGGGAAAGCTTGTGAATTATCCTAGGGGAGGAATCGCCGTCTCGTTGAATCGAAGCACGTTTGGAATCGCGAGTCTGAGGAGAGAATCATCGAGGTGGTGGCAGAAACTCACCCTGGTCGGAAGTTGGAGCCCCCGTTGGATCCGCATTTCTCGTGATTTCAGTCCTGCTTTCCCACTTGGCGTACACCTCTTGTAAACGCGTCGAGAGTACGTCCACCATATTATTAGCTCTGCAAGGACGATTAAAGACTATTGTGGGACTTTAAAGAGTATACGTTTCACTAGGAGCTGTAATTTTCCCGGGGTCCGTGTAAAAGTCTATCATTCTTTCTCCTTGTTCGCTATCGGAACGGAGATTTCTCGTAATTGTGGAACACGCCGATTATTCGAGAGATCGGAGGAAGAAAAAAAAACGGGTCACCGTACAAGCATTCGTGATTGTCATTGCGATGCCCAGTGGCCTTTGAAATTGAGGAGCGTTCCAAGAATCGAGCGCGCTATCGTGCAACTTTCTATATTCGATTCTTTCCATTTAATAGTCACGCTCGTGCCACCCATGATAACTTCCTCTTTCTTTTGAACGTCTATCGCATAATGACGCAAGAGAAAATCATACGATCTGCGTGTAAAGATGGCTACAAAGTAACGCAAAAATAAAGATAAATATATGATTGCGTTATCCAACTTCTATTTACTCTGCGTTCCCACCCTTGCTGCAACGCGAAGTAATATTCCGTCGATAATCGGAAATCCCACCCCCCCCAGAAGTAACGAGAAATAAAAGCGCGGGCGGAGAGAGGAGAATTCCGAGGTACCGAATGGCCAAGCGTTATCATTTGTTGGACACGTGCGAGTTCGTATAATGGTCGTTTAATGGTGTGCCTAACCAAGGATTTTTTCATTCGCTCGCATAAATTACACGACGGCACAACGTCGATGGAATCGTGTCGAGGTTTTTCACGATATCCTCCACCCCTCTCGCGAACTTGAACGTCCAAGTTGCGTTTATTCGTTTTGCGACTCCGCGCAAATTATCGATACGTTTGTCGTATTGTTTACCGGAATCGCACGATCGACGGATGATTTTGATATATAGTTCTATGACGATGTATAGACAATTTAGATCGAACACGAGTTCCTGGGGGGTTTGGGCGGGACCAGATCCATACGATCTTCCTCTCGTAGCGCGCATATCGTGTATCGGTTACATAAACGAGTACTGGATGTTACCTTATCCTGGAAACAAGTTCACGCCGGGTTTATTATTGCAGCCGCACGTAATGGGCCTGCTCGCGATGATATGCATTCAATTTTTTCGATCGATGCGAAAAGAAACCTATCGGCCGCGATATAAAAGCATCGTATGTTTCGCGATAACGCCAATTTGCAATCTCACAAAGCAACAATGCGCTCTCCCGACTATTATGTCGTGGACGTTGTACTTTCAGAAGGGAGGTGCCGCTTATCGTAATAATTGATAATGATGCACCGATCCTTCGTCGTGCTTGTTCTTCCTCTTGTTTACGTTTTTCTACAAACGACAAGGGGTTTAAAGTCGACTAACAATAATCGTCAAAGTCCACGACGATAAGAAACTGCCCGTTGTCCGAGATAAATTGACGGTCGGTGGATGAATATATAACCAATAATCGGGTGGAAGTGCACACTTTTTATTTAGGGCGGTGCACCAGTTGCCGATTAATAGCGGCCAAGCAGAGATGCACTCTTGGTTAGAAAGACGGCGCGCCGCGAGAGAGCATTCGTCGCAATAACAATGATAAACGACGGTGTTCCCGAGTGAAACATCGAGTACCAATTCTACTCGGTTTATATTACTTTACATTATATCGTTACATTGGGAATCTTCATAATGCATCGATCAACATGCACTTGAGCAGCCGCGTAAGATTGTCTTGGCAACGATTATCGCGGCGACGGCATCGAACGTTAATCGAATGCCGCATCGTCGCTTTGCTTTACCCTTATCGATTTCGAATGTCGAATAATCATCCTCCCGCAGACTCTTCGCATACACGTATCCTCGCCTGATTAATCAGTATCAAAACAACAAAGTATACGATAAGCACAAGTAATGCATATAAATACAGCTGACGAGGCAACGATAAACCTCCTGAAATAGCTGTAAATCGTAGCTTACAGATTATGAGCTGCAAGCTCCACAAGGATTCGCTCCTTTCTGCGAATTTCCTCGATGGCCCCCGAGCCGACAAACGGAAGGATGGACGATCTCTTTGCATGCGCGATCGAAGAATGGCCAAAGCGAAATCACGTGGCCGATTTCGCAAATCGATGACAAACGTAAAGTTGCGTCAGGGAGGGTTTCGTGCAAGAAAGAAAGCGCTTCGATGTTAGGCAAACAACACCGTAATACGAGCGTGCGATTATCCCAAAATAAAGAATCAGCCTACGGTATTTCGTCAGAAGCATTAAAATATAAAGGTTATCGTGCGCGGTACATGCCCATTCTTTTTCGCGATTTGTACGTGCGCAAAGGAATACCCAGATTCGTCAAACCGGTTAAATGCCGCTCGGTGCGCGCCTGACACGAAACTGCGAGTGCAGCCGCACTTGGAAAAGCAAACTGCCCGCTGCGATCCATCCTAGGATCATTGGACAAATATCACGCGGAACTACTCCCAAAGGCTCTCATCGAACGGGCCCTGGTCCGAGCTAATCTCTCAATCTCCAAGAAAAAGGGAAAAAAAGAGGAAAGAACGGTCGTATGCCCTTCTCGCTTTAGCTCCCCTCCGAATCCTCTCTCTCGGTTAGCATGGCCATTACCTGAAGTTGAAGAAGTAATAAAGAACTCCGAAGAAGAGAAAGATCTCTACGAGTCCGTCCATGCTCCTTTCGTGAATAATCCAAACCAAGGTGTATCGACTCTTCGATCCTCTCCCGATGTCCCGCCTAGAGGAAGGACAATTCTGGGACTTGGCTGGTGCTCCTTCTCATGCTTGTCCCCCGTCTATCCCGCCGAAGGAGCAGCCACGATCGCGCGGACGGCTCTCTGACGGACGAACGTCGATCCACGGGTCGATCGGCTCGAGAGAGTCGCCATTGATCACTTCTGCAAGATCCGCGAATCCGCGCGCATTGCTACAGCGTATATCGTCGCCGTTCGCACGTGGACGAGTGTCTTTCGGGCCCCCCTTTCCAACTACACCGATGCTGCTGCGACGAACGCCGACTTTCTACTGCAATGCGTTAAGTAACCACCAGCAATGTTCATCGGGGACGGTTCACTGACTCACTGACTGCGACGTTGCGCCTGGCTATTCGTTGCACGACGATCATACGCGCTTTGAACTTATACCAAACGGAGCGTTACTCGCGACCTTCCGAACCACCGAAATCGCTTCGAGGGGATTTCGAAAAAATCTCCCCCTCGGCCGATAAAAGGACGTCGAAAGGGGTTCGAGGATCGTTCGTCGATGCACTCCCGAAGGAGGTGCTCGTTGAAGAGCTTCGAAACCTGGCGGCGCGATTTACGCGCGCTTTTTAAGGGAAACTCTGTCTACTTCGTCTCCGCGATTGGAGAAAATCGAGAGTTACCTGTGACGCGTAGGTGACAAAAGCGGATATGATCGAAGGACGTGTCGTTTATTCCACGAAATCTCTCTTCGAATGCTTCGAGAAACGTTGGACGACCGTGTCGAACTTTCGAGCGAGCGCGTATCGGCCGGGTTTCGAACGAAGGGGAAGCCGGAGGGGATCGATGCGAAATCAATGCGTCTGCCACAAAGGTTGGATCGTAACTGAACCAGAGGCTTGGAGCACCACGCGGTATACCCGACTGATAAAGTCGATGCGTAATAATGTATTAACAATTAAACAGTTTTTGTGTCCGACCACCACCCCCTGGTCGCTCAATGCTGCTCTCCGCCAATTACATCTCCTGCGTGACGAAAAAAATCGTGGAATATACGCGCGTAAAAACTCACTTGAGAAAAATAAGTATGCATATATGATAATTATTCTCGTCGAGCTAATTACGTTATCCGATCATTTCATTAGAGGCAGCACAGAAATGAGTTTAAACCCACCTAGTTTATAAGAAAAATAATTAACCGAGCGACAAAAGAACGGAAATACGCAAATTGCAATAAAAACACATGAAACGCTAAATCGCAAAGTCTTGTCTGCAAAGCCGGTTTCATTTCTGAGTTACCAGCCCCATATCCGGAGATCGTACTCTTTCAGTTTCTAGGACCAGATATTTAACGTGAGTACCGTTAACATCCACGATTGCTAGGTTCGCGATGAAAGACGAAACGTAGACGAGAGTCACAGTCGTGCACTGTGCAACGTACGATATTTAGATCGCTATAGTCCGTGCGACCTGATGTCCTGCTGGTTCCGTGCACGACTCGTAAATTAATCCTATTGAAAGCCATTAGCGCTTTATGCCGAGCTTTATTGTGCGTCAATTTGCAAGAGTGCATTAAGATTCTCCGCCTGTCCGTTCAGGGAGATTCATTGGCGGTCGGGCCACTTGTCGAGCCGCAAATACGACGGATCTAGATTTACACGCATTTCCCCAACTACCTCACAATTAGTGGATATCGATTTCGGATCGCTGCCAAAGGTTCCCATCGCGAGATATCGATGCATTTTAAACAGGGAACCCTGCACTCTGTGCATGCGCGCTTTTTCGAATACAGCATCCGCCAGGAGCGTATCAGCTGGACCCAGCTACGAGCGGAGCTAACGAATTCTCTGGCAAGCGATGCAACATCTACCAACGTGGAAATCTACGAAAGCACTCTCCCTCGTCAAAGGGTGGCCAAAATGCGTTGGAAGCTACTTTGTTACAGTCTAAAATAACTGTCAGAGAATGCGGATACGGCCACGCGAAACATAACCTTGCTCGATACAGGCGGATGGAACCGCTATGTAAAATACGACTCACCTTCGTTCGCGGCCGAGGGAAACGTCCGGGGTCACGAAAACGCATATGGCGAAAGAACTGCAATGGGAACGCACCGTGGACGGAGATCAATGGGGCACCGCGATACGCGCCATAACTGTGTATTCTATCGCATGTGTATTCGATGCATATATGACCGAACGACACCGGAAGTCGTGGAAGAATTGCACAAGCGAGGCCGCCGATGGCCGATCGGTCAAGGCCAGGCCGGTACCGAATTGTCGAATTACCGAATTGAATTATCCTGAATTGGAACGAGCAGAAGAAAACGTTTGAAAGGCAACGGTACGCGTTTAACTTTTATTCGTAACATGTACATTCCGCCTCACTGCAGATAATTCGCCGTTTGCATCATCTTCTTCTTCTTTCTTTTTTTCTCTCAACACGCTCGATAGACAATAAACTGTACATAAATACTGCTACATGTAGGATTTTTAAAGCAACGGAATAATGTATGTCACAATCGAGAATTTCGTATTGGAATGTAGGGTAAGCAAATATAGTGTGATCTTACGCGTATTCACGTTTCCCTCTATGTTAATACTGAACGATATATTACACTTTACATGCTCGTCCTGCGCGAATGAAATTTGTGTTAAACGGAAAGGATACTCGAGATGGTATTCACAGTTTATATTTAACATGTACGTAGCACAGATGGCCTCAATCTCCAACCGTAAAGCTCTAAAGCAATTCCTCCTCTATGAATTTGTAATCGGCACGATAGTCTTTCGGGCGCGTGCCCGGAATACTGAACCTACGGCAATCTTTTAATGATTTATCCGGATCTACTTACTCGCGTCCATCCCACTAAAAAGAAAAGGTTTCGATCTATCCACTCGCCATAATTCGCGGCACCAAAGCGACGTACAGACCTATCCTGCTCTCGAAACAACACCATTGGGATTATGCGGCCATTATGCAATCTTTTCGATAATTTTATACAAGGAGCCTCCAACGAGAAAGGGCTTAAGTTAAGGGTATAAGAACAATTAGTGGCGGGAGTCTCTGGGATAAAATTCGGCCAAGGTGCTGGCGGGGATTCGCTTAAGCATCTCCTTGGGGAAAATACGGAGTAGCTGCCAGCCGATATCTAAGGATTCGAAAACGGTACGATTTTCGTAGCTTCCTTGGGAAATGAAGTTCTTCTCGAATTTGGACAGGAACTCCAAGTATAGCAAATCGTCAGGGGTCAGGGCCTCCTCACCGACGACGGCCTTCATCGCCTGAACGTCCTTGCCGATGGCGTAACACGCGTACTGAAAGAATATTATTCGCCGGGTGCATTCGCTTGTATTAAAAAAAAAAAAAGGAACAAAACGAAAGAAGTGTAAATCGTCTCACCAGCTGATTCGACACGTCCGAGTGATCCTTCCGGGTCATGCCTTCACCGATGGCGGATTTCATGAGACGCGAGAGGGACGGAAGTACGTTGACTGGCGGATAGATTTGCCTGTTGTGCAGCTGCCGATCGACGTAGATTTGTCCCTCGGTGATGTATCCCGTCAGATCGGGAATGGGATGGGTAATGTCGTCGTTTGGCATGGTAAGAATTGGGATTTGAGTAATGGAACCGTTGCGACCTTCCACACGACCGGCACGCTCGTAAATGGTGGCCAGATCGGTGTACATGTAACCGGGGAAACCACGTCGGCCAGGTACCTCCTCACGAGCGGCGGAAACCTCGCGAAGTGCCTCCGCGTAGGAGGACATATCGGTAAGGATGACCAGTACGTGTTTCTCGCACTGGTACGCCAAGAATTCGGCAGCCGTAAGAGCGAGGCGGGGGGTGATTATTCTCTCGATGGTAGGATCGTTAGCCAAGTTTAGGAAGAGGCAGACGTTCTCCATAGAACCGTTCTCCTCGAAGTCTTGCTTGAAGAAACGAGCGGTCTCCATGTTAACACCCATAGCGGCAAAAACGATAGCAAAGTTGTCCTCGTGAGAATCCAATACCGATTTCCCTGGGAGCTTTACGAGACCGGCTTGACGACAGATTTGTGCAGCGATCTGAAACGGGCATCAAACTCGGTTTAGAGTGGTTACAAAATTACGCGTGAGATCGGGAATTTGTCCTACAATACCTCGTTATGCGGCAATCCAGCGGCTGAGAAAATTGGAATTTTTTGACCTCTGGCAATGGAATTCATCACATCGATGGCTGAAATGCCAGTCTGTATCATTTCCTCCGGATAAATACGTGACCACGGATTGATGGGCTGACCGTCGATATCCAAAAAGTCCTCTGCCAGGATAGGTGGCCCTTTGTCTATCGGCTTTCCAGAGCCATTGAAGACACGGCCCAACATATCCTCGGATACTGGAGTTCTCAGAATATCCCCGGTGAACTCGCAATGAGTGTTTTTGGCATCAATACCGGAGGTGCCCTCGAATACCTGTACGACGGCTTTAGATCCGGAGACTTCCAGTACTTGTCCAGAACGTAGCGATCCATCGGCAAGCTTGAGCTGTACGATCTCTGCGTACTTTGGAAATTTCACCTCGTCCAATATTACCAACGGGCCATTTACTCCGGATACGGTCTTGTAGGCTAACGAAAGAATAAAAAAAAATAAAATGACCCGATCATATTTTTTTAAATATAATTCATATAATTATAAATTTAACTTAATATAAAAATCATCAAATACCAGAATATAGTTGAATTGCATAATACACAAGAGGATGGTTACACCCGTATGCTTACGTCGTTACCAAAACATTAACTCTTCCTCCATTACGTCGTATATTATTGCATAATAAACTATAAATTATGCAAATTATGATCTAAAGATCTTAAATTCCTTTTAACGTCAGTAGCAAACATCTAGGAAATAAACCGACTCTTATATCAACAGTACTGATATACCGTCCGACTCGGTCACATGATGCTCGCGACAAGCTATTCCCCTAAATATTACGTCCATCATTTCTCTAAAACAGGATTTCCAATATTACCCAAACACACGTCCCATCATTATACTTCCAATAAAACGCCTGTCAGACACGCGGTGGGCAAGACAGAAGAAATTTTGGGAGATCAGCTGACAGAATCGTGAATCGATCCAATGCTACGCCCAACTCGCTTCGAGTACTCGTTCCAGCGCTTCTGGATTTTCCTTAAGATTACGCGAGCATTCGGCAATGAAACTTACTGAGTCTAGGCTGAGCGATGAAATCCCTCGAAACGGCAAGAACGTGTTCTTGAGCCGCCTGGCGATCACCGATATTTTTCGAATACATTTCGTGAAATCGCTGGGTACTCTGGTACGTCGGCGGAACAGCAGAAGGTACTGCTGCCAGTGCGTCGATAAAGAGAGACAGAATCACGTGCTCGGAGTGGGGATGGGTGCAATTGATAAATGCGGATCGGGCGAGAGCTTGCGCATGTAGAAAAAGACCCGATGGTAAAACCTAAGCGACGAGGAGGGCCAAAGGAATTTCCCCTAAATAATGCAGCTTTTCTAGGCGTCTACGCGCGTAAATGCAACCGCGTAACTTGGTACGGGGCGGCTAATTCTCCGCCGACAAGGACGCACGAGAAGGCACGTGCGATCACGTGGCTCCTACTGAACGATCCATTGCATTCTTACTTTGAACAAAAACTCCCACGATCCGCGATGTTCGACCAGAAACCCGGTAAGGTGTATTTTACAGGCCAAAAGAACGCATTAGCCTTCTGAATGGACTAACGGTGCGTTGCTGCACTCTGCCATATTGACCACCCGACGCAGAGATGGCGGCCGGTTTGAGTATGCGACTCGATGAACCGTATAAAAATAACACATCTTCTCCTTTCGAGAGGATTTCAATACTCTAGTTTTGAACGACTGAAGAATAACCTCATATCCCCCCGTACCATCTCTTCGTGTAGAACGCACGAGAAAAACCCAATCCGTTTTAAAAAGCGAAAGTCCGACCTTCCCTGAGGTTTGGATTTTCCGAGAACCGAGCTCAAAAATTTGACGGAAAAACTAGACTCTATCGCTTCTGTATCCTCGCGGGGGATACAGGTTTACTAGGAAGAATCAAACTTGGCGGTATTCGATAATGAAGATTAATCAACGCGTTTCTAGGCACAGCTCTGCGTGCTCAATGGCAGGAACCGAGGCGGCGCAAGTGTGCGGTGAGACGCGGTGGCGGCTGGTTCGACGTTCCTGCTCCCATCGGCTTACGGAGCCCGCTTTCGGCTCAGCTCGCCGAAAGATTCCGCGTTTCCTCGCATTTACGGTGCGGCGACCGTCGAAGCGCGTCCAGGTTGGTTCGTTAGTTCGTTAGTTCGGTGCTCGTGGAAGAAAATCGACCCCGGCTGACAGGAGACGCTCCGATATAAACGATGGCGGCCCTCAAACGGATAACCAGCCTGTCAAGGGCTCTCGCCACGATGACGTCCACTTCGCGGCTGTGCTCCCTCCAAAACTCCAGGAAAACCTACTTCACCTACGTTAACGAGCCCTCGATGCCTATTATCGGGAAGGAGCCCTGCTGGCTCAAAACCGCCGACGAGGCGATCGAACAGGCGGAACTCGATTCAGGTATTCGATGCAGGACGATACTCGTGACTCAAAATGATCCTTTTTTTTTATCCTACTTTTAAAGGGAGCCTTATAAACGCTTTTGTGGTTTAGACTGGTGTCATAGTTTTGTCAGAAATACGGGGGAAAGGTCGGTTTTTAGCAATGCGTATGCCATCGATCACGCACCGTCCTTCGAAGCTTGTACTCCTTATTCTTTTCCAACCTGCCCTGCATCGTCGATGATTGCGAAGGCGGAAAAGCAAATTGATAATCGTAGCATCCATCCGCCTACATCTGCACAGCCGTTTGTCATGGATGTGCACGTGTACGCCTTAACTGCGGCAGTACTGCGTGCTGCACGATTATCAAGCGGCGATTTATTAATGCCAAATCATCGTCTGAGTAATGGCACTCGGCTGAAACAACTTTGGCTCGATGTCAGGCCGCTTCGTTGACTTCACTCGATCCCGCGCTTCGTATCGAAAGTTTATCGAAAGGCTTTCTTTTGCAATGCATACCGACTCGATGAACCATAACCGCCGGAAGTTAAACGAGGCTCGTATCACTAGGCGAGATTAACGCTAAATCTACCAGCCACTTTCCAGGCATGTTTGGGTGTACTAAATATATCCTTAACGAAACAGTGGACCAAGGAAAAGTAGGGATATTTATGCAGACACTACAACAGTATCGTGTAAAATCTTAGAAAATATTCCATCTCAAGGCTATATAATTTTTCAAAGGAACGACTGAGCGATCATTTTCACCGATCCAGCAGGTTTAGTGTTAACACCAAAATTTGCACTGGAGAGCTTTCGGTACGCTCCGAGGCGGCGAGGGAATTTATTCTAAGGTGCAGTCTTTTATGCCGTAAAGGCAGGAAAAAATAGAGCGTACGTTGCATAATCGTGTGCAGTATGCTGCCGACGAATACAAATTATTAACAATTGACTCAATTCGAGCTTGACGTCCACGCGGTAAAAGCCCCCGGCCAGCTCGACGATCGAATCAAAGTATTCGGCCTAACTGCATTTCATTTTGTCCACCGCGGTCTAGAATTGTGCCAATGGTGTCGGTCGAAGAGGCAGGAAAACCAATACGTAGGGCTCGTATTCCACGAGCAAACAGGTTCTGCACTCGAACGTCTGTTTTAGAATTTTAATGTTGTTCCGTCCTCGGATCCAAGGAGCTCGCAATGATGTCATTACCGCTCATCACCAAGCGTAACTGGATGCGCATATTTTTAAAAACTGTCTCCTATCTTCTATCGCGAAGCGATACGCTGGGATGAAAAATATATCGGAGCAACCATATTGATGACATTACAGAATGCATTAATATTCGCGAAACATTAACCTCGACACATATACGTAAATATATAGATATGCGGGTGAATCCGTGGACAGGAATATCAAAGTCTAGCTCTCGCTTAAATATAGTCGGCTGGCGCCGCGTTCTACGTTCGATTTGCCTCCTCAACTCCTATTCTTTCAACCGCTATCCTCCGCCTCCTAACTCCTTCTCCGCAACACCCTAATAAATCGACCGCTATTTTCTACGGTCGCGTGATCCCTCGAATGTCAGCGATCGTCCTCGAAAGTATTTCTGCCTCTTTTTCCTCCTCTCGATGGTCGTTTCACGATCACTTTCTCTCCCTCTGATCGTGCGAAAGTCGAGAATAGGCGAACGCGAGACCCTGTTGCATAATCTCGATAAGACTCGATAAGAGAACCTTTATCGTCGTCATCGAATTTTAGGCGATAAGGACGTGGTTTTGACTGTAGGAAGACACGAAGCATGCAAACGCCCAAAACGTTCCTCGAGAAGGCCGTTGCACAACGATGGATATGTAGAGCAGCAGGGCAACGAACAAAATTTGTATAGAACGTTGCCATTCTGTCGATGCCTATATAGTTTTCGATGTTTACTCGCGAAATGTTCGAACTTTAATCTGGCCATAATCTGCATATCATAAGAAATAGCACGAATAAAAATCGCTCGAATCGCATACGCTGGTCTCGAGTAGGAATAGTTTCTTAGGTCAAGGTTTGGAGGCTGCGCAATCCACTCGGGAGAGAAACATATCTATTTTCAGCACTGAAACGACAGACAAATCGTTCGCCCCGTTTGCTTCGAACAAAAGGATTGCGAATAAACAAGCGTATGACTTGCACGCAAGTTTGTATTATGGGTCAATTGAAATTAGAAGAGTGTTTATACCGTGGCCTTTGCCAAAGAAACGATAGCACGTGGCAATCTTATCGAGTATACCAAACGCATGTCTAAGTACTCTACGACCGATAGGATCACATTTTTATTCCCAAAATATCATGTAAACGACACATGCATATACTCTGAAGCGATAAAACGCACGAAAATAAAAAAAAATGTCCAGGATAAAATAAATAGTACGAGCCCCTCGGAGAGCGATAGCATTTTCGCAAACAAACAAATCTCTCGCTCAGACATTCGAGTTTATTTCGAAACGCGTGCGCCAAATGTTTTCGCCGTGATTTACAACGCATGCTTTTCGTAGCACCACGTTATCGAAAGGTTTCCCAATCTCGGGACAAGTAGCTGTGCCTCATCGACGGCCGAACAGCGAGGCGTGGACTTTGGCCACGGAAATAATTAATTATCGATCGAGACCAACGAAAATACAACCTGTACGAAGCGTGCACGCACCTGCACTTATGAAGGAATCGATAATTCGTTATTTACAGATCAAGTGGTGTACGTCCAAGGAGCGGCGGCTACGCCGGTCGAATTGTTGAGGGCAATGACCGACTACGGGGTACGATGCGATGTGAGAAACGTGCGGCTTTACCATATGCATCTGGAGGGTCCCGCACCATTTGCTAAACCAGAACATGCGAGTAGGTGCCAACTTCATAAAGGGTATATCTCATAATCCCAATACTTCTGCGATACCCTGGAATACAAATTATCCATCCATGGAATCCATGAAATGTACGAAATCTGATCTTTGCTCTACCCTGAAATACGAATTTTCCATCCAGAACACTTCAGATCCATCAGCTTGTTCATCGGCGGCAACGTCAGGCCTGCGGTTAACGCCGGAAACGCCGACTGCGTCCCGATCTTCTTGCACGAAATTCCGCGATTGTTCAAGGAGGGATACCTGAAGCCAGACGTCGCCCTGGTCCACGTCTCTCCGCCGGACGATCAAGGATATTGTTCCTTCGGCACCAGCGTCGATTGCGTACGATCCGCAGTGAGCCATTCCAAATATATCGTAGGTAAATCCCGTACATTTACATCGGTTTAATTCGCCCCGATAAATCTAATCGGCGCCATAAAACTAAGCTCCCCTCTTCTGCGTATCCCATTTACAGCTCTAGTCAATAAGCACATGCCAAGGACCTTTGGCGACGCGCTGATACACGTGAGCCACCTGGACTTCGCGGTCGAACACCACGCGCCGCTTCCGGTTCACCCCGTGAAGGCACCTTCGAAGGAGGAGCAGCAGATCGGCAAGAACATCGCCGAGAATTTGGTGGTGGATGGCGCTACCTTGCAGCTCGGAATCGGGAGTATACCTGACGCCGTTCTCTCCTTGCTGGGGAACCACAAGGATCTCGGGGTGCACAGCGAAATGTTCAGCGACGGTGTCGTCGACCTCGTGCATAAGGGATGCATCACGAACAATCAGAAAATCATGCACAGAGGCCGCATCGTCGGCTCCTTCTGCGTTGGCTCTCAAAAGCTCTACGACTTTATGGACAATAATCCGTTTATCGGTGGGTTTTCTTGTTCACCTGGAAACGATCAATACTCATATTTCTACTCGAGACCATTCGTCCTACAGAAATGCTGGTCGTGGATTACGTCAACGATCCGAGGATAGTGGCGAAGCAACCGAATATGACGGCGATCAATTCGTGTATCGAGGTTGACATCACCGGGCAGATCTGTTCCGACAGTATTGGTACGAGGATGTACTCGGGCTTCGGAGGTCAGCTGGACTTCATCATGGGTGCAGCTTTGAGCGAGGACCGCTGTGGGAAACCTATCATAGCTCTGCAGTCTGTCACCGCCAAAGGAGTGAGCAAAATTCAGCCGGTACTGAAGTCAGGTAAGCACTGCCTCGATTGAGCGAGCAGAATTTCCCTTCTCTCGGGAGAAATAAATATGCGAGCCTGTCCGTTGGCAGGTGCTGGCGTGGTTACGAACAGGGCTGTTGCGCGATACGTCGTCACGGAGCACGGAATTGCAAGTCTGTTCGGCAAGAGCCTTCAGCAACGAGCGTACGAGCTGATTCAGGTGGCCCATCCCGACCATCGGGAGTCCCTGGAGAAGTCTGCATTTGAGCGCTTAAAAGTGATGCCTGCGCCATAAGCCACGCCCAAAGCCGAGCCACGTGGGGGATTCGATTAAATAGCATTTCATCACAGTCGTCTCTGCATGCATGCGGTGAAGCACCTGCACGCACATTAAACGACTGCCGTTAACTATGCCTTACTGGCCGCTTTCTTACCACGAAATACGACGTAGAGATTCTAAAACGCGGCATATTAGGGCAAAAGTGTTAAATTCGATTGTGCATGAAAACAATATAATAAAAGAGGGATTCGCTAGGTGCGTTTGACGCTTCTCTCTAAGCGACCTACTTCCTCGAAGAAGGAGCATTCGAAGTCAAGATCGCGATCGTAGAAAAAAAAAAAAGGAAAAACGGCCGTAACGACTGAAACGCGTCGACGTACGTAAACATTTTTATATAAAATTTATGAAGATCCCTTTGTATAATGCGATCATTGTAACAAGTGGAAACGCCTCATATTTGAAGAAATACAGTTACAATAAGAACACAGTTCTCGTCTTGTTACTTCACACACGTGGTGCCAAGGGATATAATAGGCGCGCGATCAAAGTACTTTGATCCGCCTCGAAATAAGGGAATAATCGAATACCGGGCAACGCGACGTTCAAATGACGATCGTGGAGATGGCAACGGTTCTGATAGCGTCCGATTGACGTTTGCTATCAAAGGAACCCTTCGGATTATGTGTCGTCCAAATTCTCATGTAATCGTCTTACGCACACCGGCCCGCCTACGAGCTCTCGCAGTTTCGGTACCACCCATGATCCTTCGCCGATTGGGAGGACAAAGTCAAACGGTCCAACAGCTCCCCGACGATGTTTCGAAATCTGGAGTCTACCTTTAGTAAAATTCGACCGACCAAACCTTTCAATCTCTGCGGTGTGCGACACATTCGAGAGCCCTTCCAGCCTCTGAAACGATGTCCACGATGGGTGTGCGTCGAGGACGCGGTCAAGATCATCAATTCAGGTTTAGGAACGACTTAATACCCTCAGCTTCATCCGAGAGATACCTGTCGAAGGTCACACGATCGCGTAACTCTTGCAGAGCACTTGGTATTCGTCCAAGGCGGCGCGGCCACCCCCATGGAACTGATCCGCGCTATGACCGAGCACGGGGTTTGTAACAATTTACGAGGAGTCCGTCTGATACACATGGGCCTCGAGGGAGACGCACCCTTCGCCAATCCTGAATTCGAGAGTACGGTATTCGCATACCTGCCGCCCAAATCCTAAGCTGCACACAACCGTCCCAAAACTCTTCCCTCGAACTCGATCTCTGCTCTCGCCACTTTTAGAGCACTTTAGGTCCGTCAGTCTTTACATCGGTGCGAACCTGAGGGAGGCCGTTAACGAAGGTAGGGCCGATTGCATTCCTTTGTTCCTCCACGAGGCGCCGAAGCTCTTTTACGATAAGAGGATCGTGCCCGACATCGCCTTGATTCACGTAAGCGCACCCGATGCTCGTGGATTCTGCTCCCTCGGAGTGAACGTCGACTGCACACGTGCGGCTGTTTGCACCGCGAAGATCATCATCGGTGCGTTCGCCGTTTTTACAAGCACGATGACCCCACTCGAGGCATAGACGAAATTCTTTTTGTCTCTACAGCACAAGTGAACGAGCACATGCCAAGGTCGTTCGGTGATTCCGTGATACACTCGAGTCACATCGATTGGGCCGTGAAGTACGACTGTCCCCTGCCCTGCGTAGCCAGCACAACGCCCAATGACATCGAGCAAGAAATCGGCAAGATCATCGCCCAAAGGTTGATAGAGGATGGAGCTACGCTCCAGTTGGGCCTGGGGAATATCCCAGACGCGATCCTGTGCGCCTTGGCAAATCACAAGGATTTGGGTGTGCACTCGGAGATCATAGGAGATACGATGGTGGATCTGGTCGAAAGAGGTAACGTGACGAACAAGCACAAGATAAAGCACAGAGGACGAATGGTGAGCTCGATGGCTATTGGTACCAAGAGGCTCTACGATTTTCTGCACAATAACCCCTTCGTCGGTGAGTGAAGTATCAATGGTTTCATCCGCGGAGTTATGGATTTAATCCCTCTCTCTCTCTCTATTTTAGAGATGCTGGCGATCAATTACGTGAACGATCCTCGAGTGATATCCATGCAGCCAAAAATGACAGCGGTTAACTCCTGCATAGAGATGGATATTACTGGACAGGTTTGCTCCGATAGTTTGGGTTGCAAGATGTACTCCGGTTTTGGAGGGCAGTTGGACTTTATTCGAGGCGCCGCCACGGGGCAGGACGGCCGAGGTAAGGCCATTATCGCCTTCCCCTCGATCACGAGCAAAGGGGAGAGCAAGATTCAGCCAGTACTCAAACTCGGTACGCAATGTTCCCATCTCTCTGCGTTGGTAATTAACATGAATCGAGATTAAATCGCAAAGTGAATCTTTACCAGGTGCCGGAGTAGTGACTACCAGAGCTCACGCACATTACATCGTCACGGAACACGGGGTTGCTCAGTTATTTGGCAAAACGCTGCGACAGAGAGCCAATGCGCTCATACAAATAGCACATCCTGATCACAGAGAGTGCCTCGAAAAGGCCGCCTACGAACGTTTAAAATGCAATCCAACGAAATACTTGTAAAGAGGACGAGCAGCAAAGAAATATCAGGACGATAACGCTCTTCTATCTGGCCATTTATAATTACAGCTGCAAAGCGTGTGAAAACGATAATAATGCAACAGCTATACATATGTACCGTTATATTTTTTCAAACAATAAATACACTTTGATATACCTAACGTACTTAGAAATTTATACCTTCGGGCAACGTCCCCTCTTGCCTTCTCTTTTCGACGTTTTCGAAATATTCGGAGAAATTTACGTACGGTTTTATTCTGGCGTTCCTGTCGGCGGGTCTGGAACCTGGGGGATACATGTCCGAGGAAGATGTTTCGCTTGTAGATACGTCGAAATTCTCTTCACTCAATGCTGTACCCGTGCTCGAATAATCCTCGTTATCCACTATCGTGCTAGACGGTGCCGTCTGCACGATGGGGTTAAATCTAACGGACTGACTGGTAGGACTCTTGAGGGCATGTGGAAGAGGAAAATTGAAGTTTCGAACAAGAAGCGTAATATCATCACGTTTGCCTGTCGTTAATGTACTCTGCGTATTGCTCATGTTCAAATCATGATGGATTCTCACTATTTTATCCACTACCGCTTGTGCAACGCCCGTCAAGGTAGACTGCACGCGAAACTGAAATTCAACGTACGTGAGAAACGAGATATTGCTCTTCTAGACTTCGGAGAGAATGATTATTCTATGGCATGTACCTGCTCGACCACGATCAGAGCTAATTCTTTATTGACCTGATCAGTTCCGGTTGCTTCCTCCAACGACTTGTAAAGTCCTCGAGACATGAGCAGTAAAAATCTGCAGGAATCGTCAAGCTCAATGCCTCCATGAATTTCCGGTGCAGCGATAATGGGTTCCGCCGTCGCGCGCGCTAATTCTTCAAATTCTCTGTACCCTCCTTTTACAAGATAATTACCCAAGCAACGCGTGTTCTCCTGGTTTCCAAGGTGGGACCCTTAAGGACAGAATTCTGATCAATCCGGCAATGCGGATATTGAGGAGAAGAGAATCACATTTTTCAATACCTTGCCTAATGCATTCTATGTCCAAGCCAAGGTGGGATAACCGCAACAATTCATCCTCGTTTCTTAGGTCATGGTCTACGCTGAGTTGTACAACTCTTAGCACCTGATTACTATCTGTTTTACACAATAAGGCCCTGCTGTCTCCGACATTGGCGACATAGAGTCTTCCACGATATACTAATGCGATCACTGCGCTTGTTCCAGCAGATAATTCGCAATTCAAAGAATTAAGTTTATCGACCTAAACAAAGTATATCCATTTTATATGTAGAGTCGTCCAACCCCTATAAAAGTACGAGTATACAATGAATACAACGAACCAAATGTGGAAATTTCTGGTAAGTTTCGTAGGAATTTAATCCATCGGGAATATCAAATTGGAGACTAGCACGCTCTGCTAAAA
The DNA here is from genome assembly GCA_038496175.1 of Ampulex compressa. NCBI lineage: Eukaryota > Metazoa > Arthropoda > Insecta > Hymenoptera > Ampulicidae > Ampulex > Ampulex compressa. The sequence continues at coordinate 413,236 of JBCFXI010000022.1, read as the reverse complement.
GGTCACCTATGGAATCCAAATATCCTCTTTCCACAGATATGAACGCTTGCCTATAGTGTATGAAAACATTGCACTTTTTACAGCACAGATCGGTGAGCTTGCTTCTGAGCTGTTACGCTCAAGTACAGTACCTAAGAACCTCTTTTACTTCCTCGTCTGTAGATTTACCGTTCAACTGACCGAGTAAGATTTCTGCTGCCATTCTTTGCATAGCAAAATTGGCTGCTTTAGTTCCTTCATGACCATCAAAGACACCGTAAAGAAATGTGGAGTCATCATAGCGACAATGAAAACTCCTGTCCTCGAAAGAATGCTCTTCTTGGCGATATCCGTCTTCCCGATAAATCTGATTTGTAGAAAATCCAACCCCTAAAAGATAGAAGGTCTATACCTACACATATATATCCTGGCTTGTTGCGTATAGTTGCCTTTGCATAAAAATTGTAAACATTTAAGTGTCAAATTGTAGGTTAACCTGCAACAATAATGCCTAAACATACCAGATTGTTTGCAGACTGGCAAATCGTCCGTCCAGCTATACTGAGTGTCTTGAAAAGGCATTAAAATAGGCCGTTCTGCCCTAGTAGGCATTTTTAACGAACAAGACTATTTCTAACGTATATCTGCACTTGGGGGCTAGAACTAGATACATGCAGAAACTATTTACGATCTCTTGTCGGTAGACATACTATCCATATAAAACCTACGCATTGGTATCCACACTCTCAGAACGTCCTAAAGTGTTTCCAATTGAAATAAAAACGATATTTCACTAATAACGATAAACCAGCTGGCCAGAAAACGCTCGTTTATTTCGAACAAAGAATGCATTTTCAACAAAACAAACGCTATCGATTCCCATCGTGTACCAATGCCTGTCAAATTTCACGATCCGTCTGGATCGCTTTAACATCAAAAATTCCCGCTCTACAGAGGAAAAAAAACACTAAACGCGCGAATCTCAACAGCTCGCAGATGGACCGTAAAATCTGCAATTCGTCAACATGATCATCCGGCGGGCCAGCCAGGAGACTCCAATAAATTTAATACCCCGACACATCTTCGATCTCGTCTGAACATTACATCGTACGTATCTACGCTTATTACGAACCGCAAAGTAATCGGTGTAACGAGTTATATATTTTCTTGGATCGATTTGTATTAATTTAGGCCAGGTTTCTTGGCCTTGGATCAGCGGGAATGGCGGGCAGAAATCCACGCGCGGGCTTGTCCCGTGGCTGTGGAGGTCTGACAAAAACAGAGCAGCTGAGACAAGCAAGATCCGCCGCCGCCGTAAGAGAGTACGAGCAAAAGGAAGAAGCCGCTAGGCAGCGAGTTGAGCCTGGCTTGGTCAGGCGCAAGAGGTCGACCTACGAGCCGAAGAGGGTAGACTTCAGCAAGCCGACGTTGACAAAGGCTATGCTAGCGAGGATGAAGCACGCGGAGAAGTTCAAGCAGGAATACGAGCGAAAGAGAGAGGAGGAAATTCTGCCCGATAGGCGGCCCAAGAAAACCCCCGCCCCGATAGGCGGTGATGCTAGGTTGCTAGCATAGGCGATGCAATGCTCCTCTTTTTAAAACGATACTCGTTATTTAATCTCTATCCCGAAAACCGTTTCTTTCGGTATATATCGAATGACGAGATGTTTGTACATATATCTTACGATGTATCGTAATAACAGTATAAGAGGGATCAGGCTATAAAAAGGGATGCGATATATTTGATCAGGTTGGGCAGGGAGAGGAGACCGAGACCATCCCCTACTCCTCCAACTTCACCACGGAGAGCCGCACCGACCAGCAGGGTGCAGACCTCTATTCCGAGGAGAGCCGCAGCTCCACGTCCTGGAAGTCAAGTCGGAGGTCTGATGGCTATACCGGAGAGGGCCTGTGAACTGGCAAAATCCATGAATGCCGATATCGTGCAGGCGGAGCCCATTGGTGAGGGACCGATCGAGAGTATTGTGATACCGCCTGGAGCAGTGAGCGATGATCGCACCACTGTCGTTGTGATTCCTCAAGCTACTGCAGCTCTGGAAACCTCCCCGGTATCCCAAATAGCGAATCGCTCGATCCAGGTGATCAGGTGAAACAACGGACGGTTACACGATTCTTGTTTCCTAATCAGAACTATAGGGCTTATTGCCTATTGAAATTATATACTTAAACTTGCATTATCGCTCGAACATAAAGGATGGAAAAGCTATTTGTATTGCATTGCAATAGTTCGTTTTTTATAGCGAAACTCTAGATGAGCAGGACGCTGTGGAAGCTTCGGCTGTACAATGTAAGTTAATAGAGCTGCAACAAGCAAGGCGAGACTTTGTCATGTCTGTGGCTAACGTAGGTGGTAATTCGGTTAATATTGGAGAGGGTACGGCATTTGTTCCGTCATACGACATGCTCCAGAGTCCACCCATGAAATATTACAAGTGAGATCCCTATGGTCGTGTAAAATCTATATTCTATCTTATTATATATTTAAGAAAAAACATGGTTTATCCGCTTGCATGGTCATTCATACCTAGAAAAGAAAGCAGGAAATGTAATATAATTGCCATAGAACTCCCGATATTGAGGCGGAAAAGAATCGCATAGTGGCTGCTGCTAGGGAGGCTGCCCAAGAGAGATTGGCCAGGATAAAGGAGAGGGAGGAAGCTATGCGGTTGCAGCAAGAGTTAGGAAGAATACTGCAGGAGGAACCGCTAGATGACCTAGAATTAGAAACCCCTCCTGAGGAAGGGCTAGTGCACGGTGTGGATACATTCTTGGAGGATGATGATGATGCTCATATCGAGCTAGCCTGTCCCTCCAGGTTCAAAGCTTCAATGCCCCGGATTCCAAAATACGAAGAGCCCTATTCTCACAAGCCTTTCGATCCAGAGGAGCTGGAAAGGTTCTTCGACGTTGAACGTTTTCCACCTAGACCCGTGTATGGTCCACCTCCTGGCAGAGAGGACCTCCATCCCGATTTATGGGAACTGGAAGATCCCTGGTACAGGCCACCCTGCCCTGCAGATGTGCCAGACCTCATCGAATTTGACAGTCATTAGCCACATCGACGTACCCCATACCTTCGTCCCATATGCCACCGTCGATACATACTCGTATCTTATCAGAAATAATGTATGTTGTATTAAAAGCATGTATATTATAAATCAGCCTTTACAAAACTGCGTTTCACATAGTATGATATAATTGTAAATGTATTATAATCAGCCATAATTTACACATACATTGTTATGTGCATTTTTCATGCGTATTTATTAAGAAACATCAAGAGATGTTTTGTACTAATTGGTAGAATAAAATGAAACGATCATCCACCTACGTAAATGAATGAACTATTGATGATATTCTTCATATCTACGGTGAATTGATGTTACGATAACGAAATCACAGAATTTGGACAAGACAGACCTTAGGTAATTACATATTCTGTGTAAAGTTCCTACGGTTATGTTGCATCCTTCCGTATTGCTCGTGTGTCTTACGTACTGTATCTTAAAAATACTCTTAATGCAATATAAAATCCTATCGGAATAGATGGCTGATCTTCGTTGCAATATACTTGATTTATTAGAATCGCCAGAAAATCAAAGTAAAATTAGACAAATCCGCGTCCTACGCTTTTTCAACTTACCTCGATCTCTCCGTTATGGCGCCGAATTAAGCGCACGAAGTTGGAGGCAAGTTATATTCAAAGCGACGCACGGCAAATGCACAGTGTAATGGCGCATATAAACTAACAGAGAATCGTGCTAATCTCTGCATGAAGGAGAACAACACACTGTAACAATGTCGCTTGTATTTCGAAAGATACGATTGGATTTATCGTTGGACTAAATCGGCTAAAGTTGACAAGAAATCCAGCATATCTATATGCAACTAAAGTACAATGGCGACACCGACCAATGGTAACGGTAATCTCGTTGATGAGTTCGAAGAAGCTTTCCAGGTAATTCTTATGCAAACGTTACGTTTCTCATGTTATTTGTTATCCTACACGCGACTCTAGACTCCAATTTATTCGGGAGCATAAAAAATTACATGATACGGGGATGGAAATACTTATCTAATGTATTAGGAGGTAGTAAGGTTATGCACAGAGGCGTAGCCGTACTGGATGTCCACTGCGATTATCGTGATTCCAGCAATGCCTGAGCATACTGACCAAAGACGATGGACTGGGAAACAATGGAATTGGTATATCGGCTGGCTTGACTGTAGATAAAGAAGAGGCACGAGGAGAGGTGGAACAAGTTACGTTACGCTTCATAGATCTGGCCAGACAGATGGAGGCATTTTTTCTCCAGAAAAGATTTTTACTATCTGCTTTAAAGCCAGAGCTGGTGGTAAAGGAGGATATAAATGATTTACGCTTGGAACTGGCACGCAAGGAAGATCTGATTAAAAGGCATTATGACAAAATCGCTGTCTGGCAGAATCTCTTGGCAGATCTACAAGGATGGGCAAAGTCTCCTGCTCAGGGGCCAGCTCCAAATGGTAAGACTATCACACCTGTATTAAAAGGAGATACATTCAAGGTTTTGTATGCTTCTTAGGCTTACCAAATGGAACGCAAAGTGGGCAAAGCCAACAGACCGGTAACGGGGGTGGGACCTCTACGATGCAGCAACAGCAGCAGCAGATATTGCAACACCAACAGCAGCTGCAACAACAGCAGCAACAACTGCAACACTTACAGCAACATCAAATGCAGCAGCAACAGCTTCATCAGCAACAGGTATTTAAGTAATACCGTTACGATCAAAGCAGAACCTACCCTAATGGTGGGGCGGTTCTAAATTAGCGTCCAAAGTACTTTTTTGAAAGGGACGCGTGTACCGACAAAAGGATGTTACGGCGAGGATTGCGTATACAAATGAGATTTTGTTTCGTTACGGTTAGCGTGCAAATTTAGAGATTACGTCTCTCATCGACGTTCTTTGATACTCTTATTTTACTTATAAATCGAGGAAGTTGGTTCTTAGATTATTCATAAATCGTTGAACCTTGAAAGAATTTAGTACTAGGTACTCTTGCACCATACGGTTATACGTCACAGAATAACTTGTACTCGCTGTAGGAGTTTTATTTTTACTACGAACGTATATTTATTGTTACTAGGTTCTTATATTATTCGACGCAGTTTGAAACGTGCGAATGTACATATGTCTGCAGGTAGTGGCTGTGCGTATGCATGTGTGGGCGAGTGTATTAAAGCGTACGCATAAATTTATAAGTTATTATTAAGTCAATTTTTGTGACTGAAATATCTATGAGAATTGTAGAAACTATTTTTGCTTTTCAAAGCTGTAGCCGTTTAGGACGCGACGTGGTTTAGTCCTAATGCACAAGAAGCAACTTATACTAGTGTTGCCCGTAATCAGTGCCTTATATAATTCCTATCCATAAAAATGTAACGTATAAGGAACAGAAATGAAATTCAAGTGCTTTTATCGATAACTGCGATATAAAGATATAAATGCACGAACTTGCTTTACGAAAGGCGGAAAGTATCGGGCAAAGATATACTTGCATAAATGCGTTGTAAAATGGTGCCAAAACGATCAATACGAAAATGTGTACAAATATCTAGCCAAAAAGAGACTATAATAAATCTGATTATGGCAATAACAATACGTAGGAGTGACTGTACTACCCGTTTAACTCCGGCGAAAAGAACCCTGCTGGTCCCTTTATCGCCACACTCTTCGGAATTGGCGTACTTTCACTATTCTTACCGGTAGATACGTAGATTCGTAGAGAGACACTACGGGCTTGTATATACCATACCGGTATACACACCCATTCTATTTCTCGCGTACAGTTCTATATCCTCCGTGTGACGCGTTAAACGGGTGCTGGCTAAACGCCGCTTCACTTATGTTGTCTTTACGTGCAAGTAGATATCTACAGAATAAATCTCTGTTCATGGTGAAACAAACATTGTGCTTTCTTTCATTTCCCTCGCCTATCCGATACAGTCCTCCGGATCCTTTGGCTTTTTAATGTACGGTACACTCGTCACTACGTATACCTACGTATCTATCCTCCGTCCAAGCACACGCACAAACGTAGAAGGCCTAGTCGGTAGAACACTCAAACGCGAAGTACTATATTCTTTTGGCTAACACTTCAAAGAGGACTACAAGCTTTTGGAGCAAGATCGCGTACCGTCGTTTCGCTTTCTCTATTAACACACACCTCCTCGTGCCTCATTATTGGTACTAAGAGGTGGAACCAAGAGCATCACTTTTGACCTTACGTGTAACGTTGCAGGTGCAGCAGGGCTCTGGTGCTCCTCCGTCGTCCGGTCTTCAGGGAGTTGGCGTCTCCGTGGGACAGCAGGGAATGTTCATGGCGCAGGGAGGAGTTAGCGTGGCAGGTGGAAGGGCAGCTGGATTCCCAGTGGGCGGCGTAGGCAGTAGCGCTCTGCAGGGTCCGCTGGCCTTCCTGGAAAAGACGACGAGCAACATAGGGATGCCCGAGAGGAGGAGTTGACGCGGAAGGGGAAGGGGCCGGGGCCGGGGTCGAGGCAGAGGTCGTGGAAGAGGACGAGGCGGAGGAGGAAACTTGGCGCCGCCACCACCGCTTCTCGATCCCTCGGACCCGTCGTCGTACGCCGCTGCTGCAGCGGTCGCGGCTGCCGCGGCAGCGCCCCTTCCCTCACCACAACAGCAGCCTCCGCCGTCTTGCACGTGAACACGCGGACGCTGTACCGACCGTTCTCTTGCACTCGACACGTTCACGTACGTCGCACGAGCGACGCGTCGCCCACGTGGGAGGCGTTCAAGTGTCGCGCACTAGTCCTCGGTGGTGTCCGCACGGACCTGGCGGTGAAGTGTAACCGTGAGACATAGAGCAAGTCGCGAATGCAACTGCGAGCCGCGGTAGAGCTCGGCAGATGGGACGCATTGTACATAAAAAAGAGATAGACAGTGTAGCGCGTGTGATATCCTTCGAGTTGTAAATAGTATTAGAGGCACGTTCGTTTCGATACGATGGACAGAGCGTCGTATCCTCTACTCGTTCTAAGTTTCTTCTCTTAGTTTTTCCTTTTTCTCATCGCGTATTAGTATAATTATCTCTAAATCACCTTCTGTAACCGCTAGCGCGGATACATCTGAGAAATAAAACTGGCCAGGCGACGGTATGTACCTCCCATGCGTCTTTATTATTCTAGCGAATCCAACATATCGACATAAACACAATACAGTCTGCTCTTCCCTGTACAATAGGAAATTATAGTACACCGAGGATCGTCGGTTCTCCCACCGTCTCGGCCCCTTAAAGGAGAACTTAAAGCTCTAATTATCATACGGTCGTAAAGATTCGGTACAAACGGAAGGTCAACTTTACACGTGAAGGTAAAATCAGCTGTACAAGAAGGTGGAGGATTTACACTCGCATCGGGCGTATTTTTGCACTGCAAAGAGAGGGAGAAAGGGAGAAAGAAAGAGATATACATGTTTTCTATACATAGTCGAACGTGACGGTCACGGTTAGCCCGTGGGCTAGCGAAGGCATCGGCTAGAGGTAATGTACATCCTTGGAATCGTTGGTAATCGTCGCGTCTTCGTCCTCTTCGTCGTCTTAGTCGTTGTCGTCGTACATTGCAGATACGTGCATATACGCGGTGCGCGTGGCATGTGTGTGTATGCGTGTATGCGGGTGCGTGTAGGGAGGGAGAGGATGGGGGAGGCTGGTACGCGTTTACATATGTATATATAAAACAAACATACAGGGTCTGTCTTATGCGTAGAAATAAACGACGTCGCGGTAGAGACGTCGCGTAAAAAACAGCTGCAAGCCTTAGCACAGCGCCTGCAGGAACTGGACGAGGGTGCGGGTGGGACGACCGGTCATACCGGCCGGAATGTAGGCAAGGTCGTTGCGCCCAGGCCCCATTACGCCCGCTATGTCCAGGTGCAGCCAGGGTGTGTTCTTCCCCACGAACTCCTGCAGAAAGGCGGCCGCGGTGCAGGAGCCTCCACCCTTCACCTTCGCGATGTTGTTCAGGTCCGCTGCCTTCACTTTTTCTGCAAGATCACAGCCTCGTTAGGCTCCGTTCAAAGTGCCGATCCGTCTTGTACGAGAGAAGATAGCTTACTGGTGACTTCGTCGGTAAAGTGCTTCCAGAGGGGCAATCGCCAAACCCTATCGCCGCTCTGGGTGCCGGCCTCGCGGAGAGTCTCGAAGAGTTTCGTGTCGTTCGTGAATACCCCCGTCGCCGCACCTGCCAAAGTGACCCTCATCGCGCCAGTCAGCGTCGCAATGTCCAGCACGAACCTGAATAATTAACGGGCCAGAGGTGTCGATCGATCGAGTGGATTTATAAGGAGACACGGCATTGATCCAAGCCGGAGGAATGTTACGCGCGGTAATAAAGCAAAGATGGTTCGTTGGTATTACTTTGGATTAAATTCCTCGGCATAGCAGAGGGCGTCGGCCAGTATGAGTCTGCCCTCCGCGTCTGTGTTGTCCACGATGATGCTCTTTCCGTTCATAGCGACCACCACGTCGCCGGGCTTGGTAGCACTGCCCGAAGGTAAATTCTCGGTAAGCGGTATCAGGGCAACTATGTTCTGCTTTAGCTTGAGCTGAGCTGCCGCCCGTATGGCGGCGACTACGCACGCTGCACCGCTCATATCTGCTCGCATCTCGTCCATTTCGGAAGCAGGCTAACATTCCGACCTCCTTTAGTAACCCATCTCTAGATGATTATTTAGCTTCGAAACTTTACCTTCAGGCTGATGCCACCGGCGTCAAACGTGACTCCCTTGCCGACAAAGACTATTGGATTATCGGCCGAATCTTCCGCGCCTTTGTAACTGATTTCGAGGAACTTGGGCGGTTCGCAGCTACCGCGGGCCACGCTCAGGAAGGAGCCCATGCTCTTCTCCTTGGCCCACTCACCGTCGTGGACCTCGACGCTGATACCGAGCGCTGTCAGGCTGGAGGACACTTCCGTCGAGAATATCGAGGGTGTCATCAAATTGGCGGGGGTGTCCGCCAGCTGACGGGCCCAGTTCTGCGCCTCTGCCTTTATGCATCCCATCTTCCATTCTTCCCTGCAAACCCATTTTTTGTCAGAGAGAAAACCTTACTACGTTAGGGCTGTATCGAAAATTCCTTACTCTCCTTCCTGTCCGTACAATGAGACCTTTGGTAGCTTCTTTCGCTTTTCTGGGTTCTTCAGACCTTGGTAGAACCAGGTGGACAGAGTAGCTCCTTCCGCGGCAGCTTCTGCATCTCCTAGTGGTTCCACTTCGATCTCGCCTACATCCACGCTGTTCAACGCACGGCAGCCAGCTGATACGACGTTGGTACTTGGTTAACTCCATATATGTTCTTGTACGAAGAGTTTTGATATTTGTACAAACCTGCAGCAGCTGTACGTACGCTCTCCTTCCCTTCGTGGAGCTCCTCCAAGGGGTTAACGCCTTGGTTCTCCTTTCCTAGGCCGACCACGGCCACGGCCGTGAAGTCCTTCTCGTCCAGGCCCCAGAAAATCCTACCCCGACCTTTGGGTATCTTTGGCCCTGCTCTGTGACGGTATAAATGGATGCTCCGTTAATAAGAGATACTGTGGATGATGCGCCTATGAGCATATCTTGTTGCAAGGGTAAGGCTAGAAAGGGGAATGTATACTGATTGCACTTTGAATAATGGTTTCTCCTAAGAGACGTCGAGACACGAGTTCATAAATTTATTTGTCACGATAAAGTCTAGGCGTTGTGGACATTTACAGTATACACTATAATATTTGCAATTTTAAAATACAATCTAAAAATATACTATGCTTTACACATATTCTAGAATACATTTCCTTAAATTTACTTGACGAGTCGCTATGCTTATGATTCTTGTTTTGCATATGCTTCTACGATTTATAACCTACGATCTCAACATTTGATCTCTTTGAGCGGAGACATTTAATTTGCACTGGCGGTACATCGAAACACGACTTTTATCATTCGGACATGATCCGCCTAACGATCTGTAATTTCTTATATAATAACGAATCGCTAACAATGGAATATCAGTATGCTACAATGTAAAACTATACTCCTTTCGCTAAAATTCGATTCCTCTCCGTCACGCATATATTTATATCTGGTACAGTGTTTAAACCTAGACGTGTGGATTTACGATGGGATCTTATCATTGACAGACATAACTTTCTGCGCGATGCACGTAAAAAAAACTTCTCTTAACAATTGACAGACGTATCTACATAAAAAGTCCTTCCTTTACTAAAAGCATACTGATATAAGAAAAGATACTTATTGTAGGAACTGATTGTAACTTGGGCGCAACTTCTTGATACGGATAATGCCTTATGTATGTGAATACACATAAATCCAGTTTAATATCTACTTTTGCTAATTTGAGATCCCTTTATCCGTACAGGTACGGGTCACTACAGATAGTAAGATTTATCTTCGACCCTTCCTTAAGTAAAAAACGCAATAAACCAGAGGAAGATTTATATCATATTATATACAGAACAGATATAACAAATATGCGTATTTGTTTTGAGTACAGTCAAATTGTGCAAACAAGTCCATTCAATGTTGCCCTGAACCATAATAAATTAATATGAAATTATGAAAGGCCATCGTATGTTATAAACAATTCGACATATATAAAACATGCCACTACTAATGCTTGTATTAATCATTTACTATTACGATTCAGTCTGTACCACGAATTACATCTAAATTTTGAAAACTATTTAGATGCAAGCATAGTAAGTAATAGTACCCATGTACATCAGCGATGGAAATATATATTCACAAAGATAAGGTAAAATTATTCGTCAGTCTCCGACAATTTGGATTTCCATTTATTATGCGTGCATTGTATGCAACATAACAAATTATCGTAATATTTAGAATTATTTTTTCCCTTTCTCGTTGTAATTCATATCCGAGCACTAGATCAGAGATATTTCAAGCTGCACCTACAGGTGCTCCTGTGAATCGTCCTATTTTATTTGGCCTATATATTTCTTGCCCTTTTTTTTTCTCCCTTTTGTTTATGAAACATGCTTAAACCAGCTCTAATATCTTGATGATTCCTTGGGAGTTGGCCGCCACGACAACGTTGGACATTTGCCTCCAGCAGACCGCAGAAACAAATTCATTAAGATCTTCCTCTCTTCGTTCCTGTATCTCCAATATACTTCGTACAGCATCAAACTTGTACGAGAATAACTGTTTGGTGAGCCCTTTATAGTAAACATAAAGGGCATTGTTCTCCGAACCGCATGCAACATAATCGCCGTCAGTGGCCAGCCCAACAAAGTTCTTTTCATTGACATGACCCACAAAGGAACGCAGACAGTGTGGATTATTAATGTTCCACATTTTCAATTGAGAATCCGTACTGGCCGACACAATCTCTTCCTTGTTGATAAATTTCACATACGACACGGCCTTTCTGTGTCCCTTAAATATGCACAAGGCCTCCTTCATGTTGCGTAAATCGTAATAATGAACGCAGTGATCTGCCGATCCAAAGGCCAGGTGGCAGGAGCTGCGGGGATTAAACTTTACGCAGCACACGTTCGCCTTTGCCTCTAAAGAGGCAACAGAGTGGTCTGTGTTTAATGACCATAATTTAACCCTGGCGTCGTCAGAGCCCGACGCGACTAGTCTGGTATCGACGTCGTTAAAGTCGACGGACCAGCATCTCTTTTCGTGCTCCTGAAACGCCTTCGTTCTCTGACCAGTCGTCGCATCCCACACCGTTACGGTTCCCTCGTAGTCTGACGATGCCAGCATGCCCTTGTGAAAGGAATTCCAGGATACGCAGGAAATCTTTGAGCTTGATACCATCTCTACGCAGGGATAATGAATATCGACAACGTCCCTTATCACGGCTCCATAATCAAAAACCTTTATACGTTTCGTAACGCCAGCTATCGCAAAGAACTCGTTGTCTTTGTCGAATTCTATGCTCGATACGATGGTAGAATTGTTGAACATGTCCGAGGAATAATTCAATGTGGCTAACGGCCGTAGGGAATTGTATCGGGAAAACTTGACGAGGTTTTCGCGGAATACGTCGAGGCCAGAACTCGTGCCGTGCCAGGCCTCGGTCTGGGCCTGCGCCTTGTGCCCCAGAAGCAATTCCTTGGCCCGTGAATCGAAATAACATTGAACGAAGTCGTTGAAGTGTGCGTGCATTCTCTTCCTTCGTATTGCCAACGTCGAGCCGGCCGTATAGTCGCTTTGTTTCTGACTACCCGATGGATTGGCGAATGAGTCACTCGAACTTGCGATCGTTTTGTCGCTTGGCTTTACCATGTTTGAGTCTATTATGTCTATAAGGCCTATCATCTCCCTCCTTATAGCCGACACCTGTGCGGTGTCGTTTTCGCTCGATTTCTTCAGATCTTCTATCCTGGGACATTTGCTCTGCACCTCACGGAGAATATTTTCAACCTCCTCCATGTCCTTCTTGATCAACGCTATTTCTCGCTGTAGCTGATTCTTCTGCTCTTCCCTTTGCTGCAGCAGGTGCTTCAAGAATTCGTGCAGTAGTTTGTTCTGCGCCGCACACGTCTCAGCTTCGAGCAAGTGTTTCCGCTGCGTCAGTACCTCCAGCATTACGTTTACATCGGGAAGAGTAAGATTGGCGCTTTCAGCAGCCATGATGTCCCTTAAACCATCACAAGGCGGTACAGACAGGTCCGTCCCTATTCCTCTGTTCCTACCATCGGCCCAGTATGAGGAGCCCAACTCTGCGAGGCCCTTGAGCCTCGTCTTGTACTTGGATATTAGCTCGTGCAGTAAAAAATTCGGAAAAATGTCCTGTTGGGTGAGAGTGAAACTACACTTGGGACACCTCCCATTAGCCTCCAAGGACTTTACGATACAGCGATAGCAAAAAGTGTGGCCGCAACGCGTGATATGCGCTTCGTCGATTACATCAAAGCAGATAGGACAGAGATAATCGTTGCTCTTGTCCTCGAGTGTACCGCCGATTCTCTGAAGGACGTTAGATGAGGGGGGATTCTGCTTTGTCTGCCTGCTACTAGTCTCTCCCGATCCGCAGCTACTCCCCGCGCCGGTATCGTTCCCCAAATTCGTATCGCCGACGGCTGACATAATTATTCACCTTATAAGATACTAGTCTACGTCTCTATGATTTAAGCTGCGATATCCTGGCGTGACCTCTCGAATTTCATATCTCTCCGTATATCTCCACGTGGAGACTTACACAGATCGATGGCCGATATCGCGATAAGCGTGTATAGGCGTCGCCTCGAGTTTCCTAACTTCTTTTATATATCAATGGGAGCGCCTAGGAACCCCTTCCGCGCTTTATGTATCCCTTTTATATCAGAAGTACAATACCGTCTCTCAGTCTAGTCTGTCCTGAAACAATCAAAATAATGCCAGTGAGCTCACGGGGTACGAGGTTCCGTTTAGTTTTAAAGATCGAGTGACGGAAAAACATGTTGTGAGAAGTACTTTAAAACAAAGGGAAAGCATCTCCGAACGTTATGTAAAGCTCAGGCAGCATTATAACAATTGTTTCAGGCTGAAACTATGAATAAAACATTTAAATATTAGCTATGCTATGTCGTGTAATGTATAAATAAAATTATGATAGTGCACGTCTGTCCTGTATAGTACTATCACGCACAGTACAACCCGTCATAGTATGATCGTTCGATACCACGAACGGAATAAAGCGTCATATATATGGTCAGGTATATGGAGCGCTTTTAAATTAGGATAATCGTCCATGTGGTTGCGCTCTGTAAGGGGAGTACGTTGCAAGGAAAAGGTGCTTCATGCGAATTTTATCGCGGATCACGAGATCGCGGAGAGGTACGGTTAAAGGTTAATGGAAAGGTGGTGCACTTACAATATGATATTTTTTAGTAACTTTCCCTGAACGAGCTGATCGTACTTGGCCGCCGCTGGAGTCAACGTAACATTTTCTCCTTCCGTCTCGTATACCCCGAGCACCAAGCCAGTCTGTTGGAAATGGAATTAGCAGAGATAATGAACGGACACAGAACTTTGGTTATCGATGCTTTACGCCATTCGACCGAGAAGAATATTTCGATCGCGTGGATCAAGACCGACGTCGATTTATTTGTATCCTACAAAGGTTTTGATGATATATACGAATATTTCATTGCTCATTCACGGGTTCTTATAAATTTGCGTACTTTAATCTCATCCCCCTCCTCTGACTCCTTCCTGCGTTAACAAGTTTCCGAAACAGCGAGGAAAGTTCCGCGTTTCGATAATTTCTCGCGTAGAACGAAAATATGGTAAATCGTCTAACGAGCGGTCAACGATCGGTGATTTGTCTTATAAGATAGAAAAGCATCATAGTTACCTTCATGTTCGAGACGATGGACATTAAACGTAACTGCGAAATTCCGTATTGCACAGCCTTATCCCTGATAAGAGACAATGCCATAATTTGCTCGAGGGAACATTAGGTGTGATATATATGTCTATATCTTTTTCCCTCTCTCTTCTCGCCGTTGCTCACACCCTCTTTCTCTCTCGCAGCAAAGCGATACGATATCTGGAGTGCTAGGTAGACGGAGTGTAGATTTGCAACCCCGATAGGTCGATTATTTTCGCGGCTTTACGCCGTCTGTCGGTCGATCTACGAAACGTGCTATGGATAGAAACGCGGCATGAGATCTACTCTCAATCTTCTCACGATCAAAGCTTTAATTATTAGCGCTGTATTAATAGTCGAATCATTCCTTTCCTCTCGACACGCAATGGAAAATGATGTCCATACGATTCAAATCGTTTTATCGAAGCTTAACGAAAAAATATTACATTTTACCGCGAATAAGGATAAACTACAGATTAAAGGATAGTTCTCACAGTTATGAAAATATACATCTACGGAGACCTTTTGGGAATAATATGTACAACAAAATCTACTCGTCAAGATGTTTTTGACATGAAATTTATGCACCAAGAAAATCAGCCATGGGATCCTCGTCGCGTTTGCGTTTCATCTGATACGCCTCTATCTCTTCCTCCGTCAGTTCCTTTGCGCTGTACATGCTATTGTAAGGTCGTTTTCGCTCATCCATCTCCAGCAGTCTCTGTCCCTCTCTTTGGTTTCTCTCTTCTTTCTCCAATGCCTGCTTCAGCTTGTCGTCATCCTGTATTTTGCCAGCCTTTTTCTTGTTCCTACGTCTCTCCTTCTGTTTCCGTTTTTTCTCCTTCCTCTTTGCTGTTCTTGATTTCTTTTCGGTCTTTGTCCTGGTATCCTCCTCGTCTTGCGAAGATTCGCTACTGGAGGAAGAATCTTCGGAGATTGACTTCTCTGGTGCTTCTGCGATTCTTTCTTCCTCCATGGGAATTGTGTCCGTTACTGCGACCGCTTCCAGTGTTCTCTTTCCAGCCTCACCTGTGCAGTATGAATTTTTCACAAAAGAATGACAACACCTGTATCCCCATTGACCCTCCTGCCAATAGGATCCCCAAACGGACGTGTGGTTATTGGGATACACGTCTTCCTCGTATTTAGACCTAATCACGTGTCTGTCCTGTCCTTTGATTATCTGCAAAAGCAATAAATTAGTACGTTTACTCGTGGTAGCACAAAATCAGTTTAAATACACCTACCTTCCCATATCTCGAGTATTCTACATATTCTTCTGTTTGGGCCAGCAACAGGGAAGCTGGTGGAGCATCCAAATGTTTCTCTCCTCCGTAGCGATTGATTATACTGTCACGTGCTTTGTCCTTCAATTCGTCGCGCTTCTTATCATATTCTTGTTTTAGTAATTCCAATTTTGTGGGTTCTGCTAGTAAGTGAACGTCTACTCCTCTCTCGTGGGCCTCCCAAGCAAATAGTTGAGCATTTGCATGCTGCTGAGTATCTCCGGAGAATCGTGCAAAATTCTCACCCTTGTAATCTACCCTGAAATTTGGCACTTATTCGTATCTGTGTTCCTGATTTTATATTGAAAATAATGGGGATATATTTCATACATACTCTCTTTCTGTACCAACATATGGATTATCGCGCATCGATCTTGTCTTGGGATCGTAGTATGCGGAATTTGGATCCAAGTTGCGCAAATACTTGGCGGTGTCTTCTCTTATACGGAGATTCCTTACAGTAATGCGCTGCTTGGAATCTACTTTGGTACCAGGCATGTCAACTTCGTCTACGTATTTGTCCTCATCCTTGTCTGAATCCTGTTCATCATTTTCTTCAGCGTTTAATTTTTCCACCCGCATCTGTCTTTTTGCCTCTTCGATCTTCTGATATTCTTCCACAATGGCTCTGTGTTCTGCCGGGTCATACCCAGCCCATCTGCATAGGAAAATTAATTAGCATGTATGAATATTAAATGGCAAAGTCAAAGAACTATTTTCACTTTACCTGTCCCTCTTGCCATCATAATCCACAGATAGTTCAGGTTGGGAAAATTCATCTGGAGCAATGTTGCTGTTTGTGAACTTGGCTCCAACCTTCCTTGGCCTTTCCATACACTCCTTTCTTTTATGTGTCATTGCACCGCAATTCTCGCATGCTCCCTTGCGATATTTTGCTGCAGTTTTGGAGGCATCGACGCCTCTTTTATACCATTCGTCTATACCACTGAATTGTTTCTGCTTCTCCGGTTGTGGCCGCTGGTGCTTCAGCGTAGGCCCCTGAAAAAGCTTAATGATGAGGGAAACTGCCTATGTCGACATATCAAAGTTGTTAAAGCGCTGTATACCTGTGCACCAAAGTACCACGGTGTAGCACTTATATATTGTGGAATATGAGGATTAATATCCTTTCCCTCTTCGTCGACAGCGGCAGGTGCTGTACCAGCTTTTCTGGCCTCTTCCAACTCCTTTGCCTTTCGCCAATCCTCCCTGCTTTTTTTCCTTGGTTCATCCTCGAAATTGCTTTTATTTTTCAAGATCTTGGACACGGGCACGTTGGCCAAAGGATTGGCCATCATAAATGGTGCGTCGGTTCGTATTTACTTAACTTACAAATATATAATTTGCCATTGTATATAATTGCACTTTGTCAGGTTAACAATTTGACGTGTCATGAAACATAAAAAATGATGATATACATCAACGTGAACGATTTTTAGACGAACGTATAAAGCCGCATCCACGTGAATGCAGTGTAGTATTTTTTAAAAATTGCATCTTATTGCCGATAAAGAAGGAAACTGTTTCGAGTGATCGATACCGCCATAGGAGGGTCCGGTTAAAGTGCTGGATCGCCGCTAGTAGAAGAGATCATAAAAGTAAAGGAACGTCATGTGTCAAATTTCACGTTTAGTAGAAAGTATATTTAATGTGAATCGTGTGTTTTTGTTGTCCCAAAATACATGAACTTTGATTCACGTTTGGTTAGAAGGTAGCGCGAACATTAATATTTGAAGTAAATAGGAACGATCTCCAGCTGTTACAAGAGTTGGAATGTAGGATCAAAATGGAGGAACTGGGAGATAGATCGATATTGCTTGGTAATGTCACGTACTGTCGCTGATTCTTCCGTTTGCTGCTTAATCGTAAGTAAACCTCTACTGCGCATTAATTTATTGCGTCCTGTGAGTGATTCATCTTTGGTATAAAGACCAGGTCTTTAAAATATCCGTATGCTCTCACGAAATATGAGGCCCTATGCTAGGAATCATTTTTTAAAGTACAAAGTACGTGATTAGCAGGTCAACGATAAATCTGCCGTTGTAGTTTTAAGCGATGCAGTTTTTAAGATATTTTTGCTCTTAGAACGGAGCATGGAATGGACGGATCATGTCCGCTCCTCTTTTCCACCTTCGGAGAGCAGAGCAGCTCCGAACGAGGAAGTGGATATGCGGCGCAGAAGGTGGGCCTCTACAGGCCAAACTCGGATGCCATCGACCTGGGATATCATACATTGGACAACAATGCCTGTCGTTCTACTTCCACACCTGCAATCGTGACCACCCCGCTCAGACAGCAGTCGGTTCCGCAACAAACACGAGTGTATGTTGCCGATCTATGCCAGCTGGATGACAACTTATTATACAAGATATTTAGTTGGTTGAGCACCAGAGATCGCTGTGCCCTTGCCCAAACCTGTAGGCGGCTGTGGGAAATAGCGTGGCGTCCTTCCTTGTGGAAAGAAGTAGAAATACGCTATCCGCAAAATGCCACTGCTGCATTGAACGCTCTGACTCGGCGTGGGTGTCATACAAGCATCCGACGTTTAGTACTAGAGGGTGCGGTGGGATTGCCGGGTATATTTGCCCAATTGCCATTCCTAACTTTGACCTCTTTGATTCTGCGTCACTCTCGGCGCGTTACCGACGCAAATGTGAGTGCGGTGCTTGATAATTGCGTGCACCTGAAGGAACTGGACCTTACAGGCTGCATAGGCGTAACTAGAGCGTGCGGTCGAATAGCGACGTTGCAGCTACAATCTCTAGACTTCAGTGACTGCCATGGAGTAGAGGACTCTGGTCTAATGATGACCCTCTCTCGTATGCCGCATCTTGCTTGCCTCTACCTGCGCAGATGCGCGCGCATCACCGATGCCAGCCTGGTGGCTGTAGCATCATACTGTGGTGCACTCAGACAGCTATCAGTGTCAGACTGCATAAGAATTACAGATTTTGGCGTAAGAGAACTAGCTGCCCGTCTAGGTCCCTCTCTGCGTTATTTCTCTGTAGGCAAGTGTGACAAAGTGTCGGATGCTGGACTTTTTGTTGTTGCAAGACACTGTTACAAGCTGCGTTATCTCAATGCACGTGGCTGCGAAGCACTCAGCGATAGTGCCACTTTGGCTCTGGCACGTGGATGCCCACGACTGAGAGCTTTAGACATCGGAAAGTGTGACATCGGAGATGCTACGCTAGAAGCTCTGTCCACAGGTTGTCCAAATCTGAAAAAGCTCTCCCTCTGCGGCTGCGAGCGTGTCACCGATGCTGGTCTCGAGGCATTGGCATACTATGTGCGTGGTCTTAGGCAGCTTAATATCGGGGAGTGTTCCAGAGTCACATGGCTCGGGTACCGGGCCGTTAAACGTTACTGCCGTCGATGTGTCATCGAACACACCAACCCTGGATTTTCCAGCTGATTTAAATAAACCGTAACCAGGATTGCTGGATCTGGATCTTTGACATTACCCGAAGGCATATAAGATTACATAAAAAAAATAGCCAATCTGGCAAGCCTCACTTTCTTTCGCTTCTATTCGTACGGCCTATTTATTAACAAATGCCATTTCATCGCTCACCAAGGTGTATACTGTAAAAAGACGTTAATGCTTTTATTAATTGTAGAAAGCTATTTTGTAACTTTATCGAACATCGTTCGTGATATTTATTGTTTTTATAATTTAATACGGTAAATAAACATTTCAAAGCCCACTAAGTTCTTAATTGAAAATATGACTTCCCGTTAAATTAAGCAATTATATAATCATTTTGCAAATGACGCAAAAATAGGAGGTGTTAGAGAATGACTGCATATTTTTCTTTCCGTTCAACCTTGTCGCTGATTGGTCCAGGTCATGCATTCCATCCCTCACAGGTTAGAAAAGATATGTCAGCATCAGAAACTGTCATCAACATGCATGCGTTCGAAGTTTCATTAAAGCCAACCTCATTTACGATTTTACATCTCAGGCTGTTTATACAAAAGTGATAAAAAGTTTTTATTGCTACAAAATAATAATACGTTGAATGTAATAAAATTAACGTGCAACATGAGACCGGGTCAAAGAAGACAGCAAGGGCTGCAGTATGGCATTTACCTTTTGGGTATGCAGGCCTTAAATTTTGGTCTGGATAAAATTCCACCAGCTACTCTGATAGGAATTATTATACAAGTAAGTACTGCAAGTTATTCAACCCTTGCTGTAAGTTCCCTTCTACATGTACTGGATAACTTGTTGGTTTAAAGTTTCAAAGCCAAGTAGTAACATATTTAAATTCTCTGACCAATTCTGACTCTACTTTCTAGGCTCTGCTTTATACCGGTATGATACAAGTTCCATGGAACCCGGAAGAAGTGTGCATATCAGCAGTGAAGATTATTAAATATCGTAATTGGCGTTCTTTCATAATGTCCAACTTTGAACATGGTTCTGACATGCATCTCTACTATAATATGGTGTCGTTTATTCTAAAAGGCTCGTATTTGGAGCCTATGTATCGCACAGGAAATTTTGTAATTTTGCTAGCTGTGCTTTCTATTGGTTGTAGTTCCGTCTATGTGGCATTGGGTTACATCATGACGCAAATGACAGGTGATTACGGATATTACACAATGTGCGCTATAGGTTTCTCCGCCGTTTTATTTGCATTGAAAGTAATCACGGTATGCGAAGAGCATGACAAAATTCGCGATGTAGGCGGGTTTAGGGTACCTAGCAAAATAGCAGTTTGGGTTGAATTATTATTAATACATCTTCTGGTTCCAAATTCTTCGTTCATGGGGCACCTTGGTGGTATATTGGTCGGCTGCATGTATTGCTACACTTTTGTCGGCGAAATAATCGATAATGTCATACACATGATAACCGGGAATCCTATCATACATGAAGAACAATTTTACAGAAGGCGTAATGCTTTCTTCACTTGAAAGTCGTTCCTTGTCCATTGTTTCACAGTTCATACAGAACTCCGATAATGAAACGTATTGCATCAGATCAGCGTTGTAATTTTTTCTACAAAATTTACTCATTTTTGGTTATACATTTTGTAAATATAATGTAATAAATAAAGCTATTATCACCTGCTGTCTTATTTTGTATGTAAAAATAAAGTGCCATGTGTTAGTGTATGTTCTGTCTGCTCCTTCTAAATAAGGTAAGTACAAATTGCAGTTTTTTCTCTGAGCAATTTTTATGAAAATAATGGTGCATCGTCCACGATCTGCTACATAATGTACAATGCTGTATGTCAGTCTAAAAGTATCGTTGCTCATTCTGTTTTTAAAATCTTGTACAATTTGTAAAGCGTAAGGTTTGGCACTACAGATCCTATGTGCTTATCCAGAAATGATTCCACTGAAATGAAATGTATGCTCGTAAATAATACTAGCAAGCAATGTAATAAAGTAATATATCACTTACAAAATGTCTTATTATCAATTTGATAAGGTAGGTCGTAAAACGTCATGTACGCGCTCATTTTATTCAGCGATACTACATCACCCTGAATAACTCCTGTCGTTAAATAACGCTTAATGATAGGTTTAAGATCTGTATTGTAAAAAAAAAATTAGTTTGAATACAAATAAAATTTGTTAAAGACAACTGTATGATAGAAATATAATTTACCATTTTCCCATCCATCCAGTATTAAGGCCACCCTTTGCCTAATTGCAAGTACACTCTCCTCACTTAACAGTGGATTACTATCTTCCGTATATATTTTTCGTAGCATACTAGACGATAGTAGTTTTATCTGCCACATGGAAAAACTGTCCGGTTGCTTTTCTATCACTTCCACACACTTGATCATGTTTACCCAAATCGGTAAGAGGCCAACTTTGTCTTTTATCACACACTCATATATAATTATAGCAAAGGTATTTAAGAAATGCCTTTCAAACTCCATCATCTCTGAACACAATCCTTGAACTTTAATTGGACTATTCAGATCTTTATCATCGGTAGTCACTTCCACAATATCCATTTTATCACCTGAAACTTCCAATTTCTCGCTCCAATTCCCAGAAGTGTCGTTTAAGCTCTGACTAAGATATCCGGAACTAATTTTAGTCAAGCTGCTATAAGACTGCGACCCAGAATTATCCTCGTTTTTGAGTCTATCCTCTTTAGGCCATTGCAAGAAATATTTCACTATATTCAACACAGTCTTGTCGTTTGTGAAGGAAGTTACATATTCTGGTCTGGCTGCCCATGCTATAACATTCTCTGTAGTTAACGTCTGTGCCACTAAACTGCGAAAGCCCTGAAAAATGTACATATAAGGATGAGATCTTTTAATAATGATGAAGCAGATTGATGGAATAAAAACAATTATCATAGTTACATGAGGATCCTCTATGTAAGGTAAACAACCTGCCCTTTGTTTGACCCCTAAGGTGTCGCATTTTTGTAATATATTTTCTAGCTGTTGCCAGTTGTGGCTCTTTTCAAACACAATATTCCAGTAACGTTTGTCTTTCAACTCGATTCTCTTTAAGCTACATAGTTGAGGTAATAAACAAGGTGCTTGTAAAACAAGTTGTTGGCCCTCCGCCTCTACATGGTTTTCAAATGTCAAATTAACAGTAGCATAACAGTATCGTCCACTGTCTATGTCTTTGGGCAAGATTACCCTAGGCTCAGCAGCCAGGACATAAAGATGCCTTAATGCTTGTAAATGATACCTGTACATATAGTATAAAATTATTTGTCATACGGTTTTTCAAACAATGTTCAATCATTAATATGGCACATCTATTCACCTATTATCATTACTGTGCGTTGGAAATTTTGGAAATAATGAGATAATCAGTGCGGCCACAGCACTTGGGCTATTGGAGAGAGTGTACTTTCCCCCTCCAAGGAATAGAAGACCTAAAGCCATGTGCGTCGCCAGATGAGAACCGTATGTAACCACACTGCTGGCAGGACCGACACGAGTTCTTACGTGTCTGCATATCCTCATGATCTAAGAAATGAAAGAATATACTTGGGATTCAAATTTTATTATATAAAAACCTGTTGTGCACTTTTGGTTTACCTCTAAATCACCTGTCCCTGCCATTACGACAGCAGTGGAAAGTAGGATAACGTTTAAAGACGTTTCTATAGTAGATTTGCCAGCAAGCTCTCCAATGGTTTTATGCGACAAGGCAGTAAATAATTGCGCATAATCGTATAAAGTTTTAAAGGCGTTTTTATTGGCGGTTCCTGCATACCTGAGGCCTAAAGCCATACAGGCACCTGCTATAATGTTGCAATAGGCCTGGCTAAATTATAAATAGAGTGAGTTGATGTATAGATGGTAGGATATTTAATAGATGCAATATCATAATACTTACTTCATAGTCTCCAAATCTACATTCTGTGTTAATTCAGGCGTTGGTTTCTGTAATCTATACTTAAATACTATATCAGGAACGTGACTAGAAACCCAGGATTTAGTTGGTTCAATTTCGTTCCATAAAATGAGGGATTTGGCAAGTATCCGTAACAGTAGAAAATCAGGACGTACAAAGTCTAACAGATATTGTGTATCCGGTGCCTGCATCCACTCTGCTACTGCTCGATTCCCAGTATTAAAGTACATTAGTCCTAAGGCTATAGTTGCTCCGGGACTGGTAACGTCAATATTTATAGAATCTCCCTCGCGTATTTGATAGCTAGAATAATTAAAATAAATAGTAATGTCAATAGCATTATCTTAGGCTTTATAGTTATAAAAGGAATACCTCGGTGACTTATATTTATCTTTTTGTGCACCAGTAAAGGGTCTTGCATGTCCCCCAACCATATAATAGTGCAATGTGTCGGGTATGTTTGCTAAATCTGGGCCACCACCACAACCCAAAACGACTAAACCCAATGCCATGCCAGCTGCCAAAGAATATGACTCCCTATCCACGCAGTTCTTCATTTCTGGTCCTGGTGGTCTACCTGCATTCATTCCGCAAGCCAATTATTGTCATTCGTGTAATTCCTTGCTATGCAGTATAACCTTCTTGATTTATTATATACGAGCATTACCAATTTCTGACAGTAACGCATGGGATATGTGCCGATGAGCAGTTCCCTGGTACACAAGGCCTACGCCCATCAGCGCAGCCACTTGTACGTTCTGCTGGACATTCAATTCTATGCTAGTAGGTGGTAGTAAGGTCTCCACGTGTAGGGACAGTAATTTAGTCATAGATACATTCATGGTGCCCCTGTGAGTAGCCGATAGTCCTAAGAGAAGACCCACGCTGGTAGCCTCATGACATTCCACTAAATACTCGTACATACTGAATGGTGCTAGGTTTCTTAAGTGGCCGTTCAAACCTAAAGCCATTAGAAAACCTGAGTGTTCAATGCCGAACTCCCCTTGTTGTTGCTTGTTGTATACTATCCAAGTAGAATCTATGTTTGAGGCATCTGGATGAATACGTAAACCAGCAGCCACGCCGTTATGGAACAATGGCCACAAATTCATGTTGGGGGGAACGTCAATGTGAGCAAGCTCTACGGTAGTTCCACGAGGAGGTGCTTTACCTGGTTAATAAATAAAAAAGTTAAATAAGGATTTTGAGAAGAATTACGTGATTGCTTCTTTTTATTCGTACCAGTTAGACAAAGACGAGGAATAGGCAATTGTTCGGTGATAATCGGGGTTGCAGTTCTTAGAGTAAACATGCCTCTAGCTACTGGCAGGGCCATGGTTCTGGTGCACAGAGCATGCAGATGCCGTTCTTGCTCTTCTATGAACTCATGATCGCTCACATCCGGTCTTTGTATTATTGCAATCCGGACCGGCTTAGAAGAGTTCAATAATCGCCTCACCTCTGCCACTCTGTGGTCCTTGTTGAATCGTAATTTTAATATCTATAGAAAGTAAGCTTTTAGTAATGGATGCACAATAAACTCTAACAAATATAAATTAAAAGACTTTACAGCATCGTCAAACTCCATGCCATCATCCTGCTCTGGATCCTTAGCAGAGTAATTCTTTCCTTCGCTACCAGGCTGCTGATCTTGCAGTACTGATCGAGGTTTATTATCCAGTGCAGCTAGATCTTGACGATCGACTAATTCGTAAGCGTGCATAGGCCAATTAGATGGTGGATGTTCTCTACATTTATACATAACATCCATCAGCATTAACGCCACACCTGGTGGCAATACTTTGAGGTCCTTCTTTTCCATACCTACCGAGTAAAAGATATATTTTGTATAATAGTAATAGAAGCAAAGGCCTCCTGTAATTAATCATACGCTTACATACCCATTTCGTGACATAGTAACACTATTCTTTCCGCTGATGTTTCCTCAAATTTTTTAGGGATTTCTATGTTAGACTTCATTCCACCCTCCTGAAAATCTATTCTGCTACCTACAGGTATCGTAAGCTTTATGAATCTATCCATTTCCAAGGAGTCGACTTTATTTTGATTTGCTATAAGCGCTGTTAAATAAACTATATTTCTGGTCTTTGAATTGACATGGTTGAGATATGGAAAAGGCGCCACTTCTATGCTGTTTAATAAATTGTTTAGAGTCTCGAATATATTCGCAGGTTTCAGCAACATGTAGTTTGGTACAGTAATTTTCTGCAAATCTATCTCACTGATTTGGGATGTAGTATCTCTTATGTGGCAGAGAAAAGGAAAGTCAAGGAAGTAATGATGAGCATACATGTCAAATTTTAAATCCGTGCTCAATTGATACAGAAGTTGAGCCAGTAAAGGTACACTCTCTGACATAATACAATTCAGTTTTAATTCCTCATACAGAAGATGCAAAGAAAATAATATGAGGGGGAAGTACTGGAACAACGTTGCCTGTACATTTACTTTGCCTACGCTGCACGATTCAGTAGCACTTGTGGTAGAGGTATTGAGCGTATTAGAGGATTTTTGCAATCCCAGTACATTGCAGATATAACTGCTGGTACTGTCATGTTTAACAGAATTCATCATGTAAATCCAATCCTCGTTTGATCCACAATTATTTGTCTTTTGTTTCTTAGTCACTATCATGGGACTGTTCCGTTCCACAAACTGATCCTTCTCATTTTTCTGTATAAGATGCAATTTTTCCACGTCATATCCCAACAATGTAAACAGAACTACTAGAAAGAGATTCCATTCTTGGACAGGAGAAAAATCTTGTGGGCCAGGTGCATTACGGGCTCCGTACCATTTTACTAATAATTGCATTGCCAGCTCCTTTTGCAATACACTTCGCAATGTTTGTAAGCACCTGGTGACTGGAGATCATTGATATTGTACAATTAAATCCCCCTTTTGAGTAGATTACAAGCAAAAGTATCATACCTAATGGGGATGTACTTGAAGGTGGTAGTGTTATACGAAAATAATTCTTGGTCCCGTATTCTAGCGTAACTTTATTTCCTACCGCTTCCTTGAGTGCCGTTAAATTTGTATCTATCAAAGAGTTTTCCAGCAAAATAGGAGGCCTCGCGCAGTTTCCTCCAACGGGGCTCAGCAAATGCAATGCCTCCTCGAATTTTATCTCCTGAGAAGTACCCACATTTTGTGAAATGAGAGAACTGCGCCTCGGAAAGGGCGATCCTAATTTAGGATTGATACTAGGTAAAAAGTAATTGCAACCAGTGAGGTTTGAAATAATGCCCGCTATGTGCACTTTGCCAATGCACGTTACTCCCGAATACAACACCACTGCATTTGACAAATCCATCGTCGCTATCAGCTGCATGCTCTGAAAGGATGTACATTATCCAAATCATTATAATAATTATGAATTGTCATAGATGTGCAATATAGAGTACTTACTGGCAAACTGACGGCGTCCTTGGCTATAATACTCGTAACCATACCAAAAATAATTTGTTGCTGTTTATTGGTCTTTTCCAGCCGTACCAGGAACAATTGAGATCTGTTTGGTACTAAATACCCTAAATAACTTTGGCCCACAAGATCCGACGTTAAGAGGACTTTAGATGCACGACCAGATATTCCCTCTCTGCATAAGAATTATTCAGCATTTAATTGCACAAATAATCTTGAGTTTCACCTAGAATCGATGGCTACGAATATAAATGTGTTACTTGCTTTGGTATGCCCACATTTTCAGTCCATACGTGATCTAGACATATCTCGGGATACAAAGGTTTGCTCGGTGCAACTACATCTTGTAATTGAACACTGTTGCAACTAGTGATGGGGCTGTTGTGCGTGTGACTCAATGCAGTTGTCATGACTATCTGGTGCAATCTAGTATTATGAATAATGGAATTAGAGGATGCTCCCAGCAAGGGTGAAAAGGCAGAGTGCGTCGGTGACTGACAGCGTGATATTGTAGCCATTGGACTTTGAGATCGCGAATGTTGTTGCTGTTGTTGGGAAGGCGATGGCCCACCAGAACAGCTGGTGGTGTAAGAAGTTGTACGAGACCCAAATGGACTATTGGATAATCCTAAGCCTAAGGCATTTAACTGTGGGTTTGGAACACCTGTATATAGCATCATGTTATTTAGTTTTTGTGGGTTGATCTCAGGCATCTCATCTATATAACTTACCAAAGATACTCAAGTGACCTTTATTCGTGCAATTTTTGTTAGAAGAAAGATTGCCAGCAATATTTAAAGGCGATGCATTATTAGATTGATTAAATAAATTTTGAGTTACATCGCTGCTACCACAGACGATCTGGCATTCTTCTACTAAGGCTTTACGAATTTTATATACAGAGTGTAATCCAGTCTTTGTATCATATATCACAGCCAGAGATGGCTCTGAACTGGTGAATACTATTTGTAGGTTTGATTCGCACATGTACGATATGCTTCCTACAACGTCGGTTATAATTAGTAAAAATATTTATTAATGTCTCTCAAAACTCTATATGTTTATGATCTTACCATGTTTAATTAGTACAGGGCAAATCTCATCTAAAGGATGCATAAGGGAAAATGCTACTGGCAAATTGACATCACTTGGGGGTGGTAATCGGCTAGCTTCTAGTGATGTATACCTATATACATATATATAAATGTTAAAAATATAGAATTTTAATCGGGAGCGCTTTGAGCTAATCTCACATTTACCTAGAATCGGCCAGAGAGACTTGCGACTTTTCCAATAAAATTCCATACTTTGTAGGCCAAACTGCAGAAACCTGAAATTACCATATCGTTCTAAACCATCCGTACTGCTTATAAATAATAAATACATCCCCCCTACGATACCTGAAATTGCAAACTAGATACATAGTCTTCTCCTGTTTCCGTGAAAACTTTAAGAGTATATGAATCTAGTAAACAGACGCATTGTATAGTCTGCTGTTTATAATCCTCATTCTCGTTTTCTTTACCCTTGAATAAATGATCGGGCATGTTAGTACGGAATGTACACCAAAGGGCATGTTTAATGTCGGTCTCGCAGGTGTAAGCAGTTTGAAGTATTCGAGCAGCTTGACCACCCTTGGAATGGATCGCAACCTTCCCCGTATAATACAATTCCTCTTCTCCACACGTGTCGCTCTCTCGTACTTTCCAAAATTCTTTCTATAGCTCTAATCGTGTTATTATACAGCCATGCTTATTGTAGGAGCACCATGAATGATAATAAACTTACCGGTGAACGCTCGGATATGTTCACTTGACTAAGCCTCTGCAATAAAACGCTCTCTCCGAGCGTAGCTCTATTATTTGACAACTGCTGACTGATCACTGATCCAGGATGTCTGAGTACGGTTTGTCGTCCGCCGGGGGTATATTCCTTGAAAGTAAATTCATGGTTAACAGTGTACAGTAAAACAAAAGTTAGGTTGTAAATAATCTTCCTTACCACCGGGTCTGAGGCGGCTATCATCTTCTCCCTGGTTTCATCCAGATTTGCTAAATACCGGTATTAATAACGGAGAAGACGGAGCTGTTGGATACTTACTTTACGCCCGTTTCTCAAACTCTCTGCGAGATTTTTTGGCAATGCGACAATCATCAGTAAAAACAATGGGAGTCGCCATATTCGACTATAATTTCAGAGGTAGACAAATCGATCAGAACTCTACCTTGTGAAAGTTTTTAGAAGCTAGTAAGTGATTATCCAATGGTAATGTAGCAGTCGATAACAGGATTATAAAAAGTGACAATACCGACCACAGAGAATCCATTTAGAATATGTTGTGACTCTTTTACCAGCCGGGTAACAAGTAAGCTATTCGGTGCCGCGCTTTTTATGCAGTTGGAGGACACCTGAAAATTAGGTAATAAAATATAATCTTTGCAAAACCTCTTTATTAGAAATAAAAATACAATTGATAAATTAAGAATGCGGTATAAATATTACACTTACAATTGTACAATACTGATTAATGTTATACGTCATGCTTTTTGAGAAGCATTAGATATTTGCGTCTAACATTAAATTTTTGTTAATATCTTGCTTTTGGCCTAGACTTAACTGACCTGCAAATTTAAATGCGTCTCGGTAGAATAGAATTGGAATGAGATTCTACCACTTATTTACTTGAGAGAAATACTATGCACTTTTCTTTACGAAGATCAAAATATCACGCAGGAGCAACTATTTGGTACCATTTAACCGTTCGCTCACTTTTATCACAGTTAAAAAATGCACGAACAACTACCTACGGACGAATTATTTGCATTAATCGGTACTAAACTTAGATAAAATACAAATAAAGATAATCGCGCAATGATAAAAACCGATACAGTCATATATACGTGTGAAGACCTCATGGATTTATTTTAAAAAGCGTACATATTTACAATTGCAAGAAATTTTGTTAAATATAGAAATTACATTTTTCTTAATTGCATGATAAATAAGTTAAATAAAATACTCTTTTATCCAATCAAAGCCGATCTTTGTGTTGCATGACATGCGATAAAATCTTAATAGAAATCACAAATATTCAATGTAGTATAGTGGTACGATAAAAAATTCAGTTTGAAATTTGAACCTGAACATAGGATACGACATGGATTGCGTCTGCTGTTGCAAATTTTTTTTATGTACACTTCTAAGGGATCGCAATGGAACAATCAAATGTTCGAGCACTCGTATCATTTTTTCTAGAGTATGTTACTGTAATGAGTCGGTGGCCTTTATACATTTACAAAACGTATTACCAAACTAAGAAAATAAGCTGCACTTTCCTATTTCCTATTATCATTGCTACATTGTTATATTCATTAATCATTTGATCCCTTGAAATATAAATGTAATTATAAAGAATCAAGGTGACAAAAGCATTTACGAGTATGGTTAACACAGTACGTGTGACTTTTTTGTGCCAAATGTGCCAGTACTTGTGTATTGTACTTAAAATTAATTCACGTAGCTTCTTAAATCCTTCTATGTTAAATTCAAAATGTTTTACGGTGAATCGCTCTTATACCATCTTCTTCGTACTCCCTTTTACTGACCCACATCTTCTTAAACGTATCTAAAGAAGCCAAAATTGATCCACCGATCCAAGTACTGTACAAGCGTTCTTGAGGTGCTGATATCTGTGCACGTTAAAATTTAGACACGTATATAAATTTGTGATCTATGGTCTATATCCTTTTAATGGCACATTTTTTGATACACTTTCACTTACCCTGATCTTTATATCTTTTGGTGCCATTTTCCGAATTTCTGATAATAATCTATCTCCGAATCCCTGGGACATGAAATTAATTTTCAACTTACCTTATCTAATAATTAAATGTGTAATATGGACAAAATATATAATGTCAATAACGGATATTCACTTACACGGAATAATGTTGAGCCACCAGATAAAACGATATTTTGAAAGAGAACCTTTCTTAAATCCAAGTCGGACTTTTGAATGGAATATGTTAGTACTTCATGTAGACCTTGACATTCTTCTCCGATCAAGTCAGGTCTAAAGAGTACTTCTGGAGCTCTAAATCGGGCTGGACCGATCTGTTACGAATAAGCAATATACTCTACATAGTTCAATAGAAAATAGGGTTCAGTCATATTCCTTTCATGGTGCTTATGCATGGCGTGACTAAAATTGTGTTTTTTATTACCTCTAACTGACTACCATCTGGTAAAACGTATTGAAACTTTTGTGTTTCAATGGTTTCTTCCTTTTGTGGATTACTAGCAAGGTAGCATGAGCGCTCCTTAATTGTCCTAATAATTTCAAATTCGGCCGTAGTTTTGAAATTGATACCTTCCTTACGGAGAAGGAGCTGCAGATGTCTAGTGATATCACGCCCTGCTATATCTACCCTCATTATGCTATGAGGCATTGCAAAGCCTTCATAAATAGGTACAGCATGCGTTACGCCATCTCCGGCATCTAAAACTACTCCGGTAGTTCGGCCAGTGGCATATCTGTTATGTGTGCGTAAATAGAATTACAAATTAAATTGTGTAATGCATTCAGATAATTATGTTGCATTTTACGCGAACCGGATGCACATGTTTAATCGACAAACATACTCACAGGCTAAGTACAGCTTGCATAGAAACAAACAAAGCTGGAACGTTAAACGTCTCGAAAAATATTTCAGCTGCTTTCTCTCGATTTTTTCTGGGGTTTAGTGGTGCTTCTGTCAGGAGTACCGGATGCTCCTCGCTAAATGTAGCTAATTGATCTTTGCTGTAAACGTACGACCAAATTCTTTCCATATCATTCCAGTCTGTGACGATGCCATGTTCCATTGGGTAACGAAGGGATAAAAGGCCACGGTGTTCTTCCGCTATGGGTCCAATGAATAGATCCCCTTCCAATGCTCCAGCCATAACGCGTACATGCTTTGGCCTGCCAATACTGAACATGCAAACTTAATTTTTTTGCTCATCTAGAATACACTATTTTTTTATCCGCCAAATGAGTACTTGAAAATCAAGTACATATGCAAATGTATAGCGCCAACTGTGATACATACTAAACCCTTCCCCGTATGTCTAAATAAGTTATAATATTCTGTCCCTGCCATCTGTCAGTAACCTCCAACGAAGAGACGCTCTCTCTTTCTCTGGAATTTTAAATTAGATCATATCAACTGTATAACTTACTAATTTGGAAATCTGCATTTTGGTATTTGATCGCCCGCGAATCCTGCTTTGATTACACCAGAGCCCTAAAAGCAAATTGGAAACGTCTGATAGACCGGTATCGATTTTAAACCTTTGCTTCTATCGTAGTTTTGTGGAGCTTAGCGGAATATGTTTTATAACAAAAATTAGGCGAAAAGATCTGAGAGGGGGATCGAAGAAATGAATTAAAATAGGCGATGAGACTTTTTCCATGTGGGATTCTCGATAAATGGGAGAGGATATTTGGCGTTAGCGAGGAGTCGACATTACGGTAAAATTCAGTTTGACATATCCGTGAGAAAGGTATCAAAACGGAGTGTCTTGGGGATTGATACGGCACTCACATTGTCGATAACTACAGGCTGGTTCACGATCACATCGTAGGGCTCCATTATTGGTATAAAAAATGCAGTGTTTTGTGTAAAAACTTTGAAAATTCACAACCGTAACCCTACAGTCACACACCTATCTTCAAGGTGAGGTCTGAAGGGAGTGCCGACAGCGCGCCAATCGACAAAGACTTTCAAATTTATCGCTGGTAGGCTCAGCACTGTATCGGACAACTTCATTTGGAAGTTGAAATTTCAAATTTCTTCATAGAAAGAATCGCGCCACGAAGTTTTAATTCGATTCTTGCATTTTTTTAAATACATTTCTACGGTTTGCAATTGCACAAACATGTGAATAACTATGTGCGTGTATATACTATGCTCAAGAAGTATGTGAAGTTAAAAAATAAGTGTTTTATTCAAGTTTGTACACAGAGTGCCGCTACAAGAATAAGGTAATTCGAAAATGGTTATTTATGGGTAGCTTATAATTAAAACATAACTTGTAGCAAGTCACAGCCAAGGTTTGAGGATTTCTTGAACCTTGCATTAAAATACCTTTAACGCTATTCTGTATAAACAGCATTTAATATACGTGCCTAGCCGTATGACCCTTAACAATATATAAATATTCCTCGTCAAAGTGCGGTAACTGCAGTACAAATGTAGTACTGACTAGGGCAATCTGGAATAATAAAGGGTATATATGCGTATATATGCGTTTAAGGACGCATATATCGCTCTGTCTTTTGATGGAAGGGCTGTCTTTTTGTACAGTAGATCAAACACACATCGGGTATTTAATTTCGCTTTCGTTAATATAATATGTGCACGATATATTCTAACAGGCCTCTAATAGATTTCTGCCATCAGCAGAACTACCAACGATGTCCATCCTGTAAAGGGATGACTACCTTTGCCTTCTCCGTGCACATCTCCATAATTTTCCCATATGTATCCGGTCTTCTTATATTGTCTAATGATGTTTTGTATCAAGTTACGTCTCAGACTGTCATATATCTTCTGTGCTTTTTCTCTATATGGTCCATTGATGTTAGCATAATAATGGGTAGAGCGTACCGTCAAATAATTTAAGTTCATCCAGATAGCACCACGCCAGTAAGGCGCATCGTGCTCTGTATTGTGTTTCATATAAAGGGGGGATGTTTTGGCAAGAGACCGTAAACCATAATCGGTCCATAGAAGATCAGGATTTATTAGGTCGTCTAATAGCTTTCCCAATTCGGGGGAATCAGGCTCTACGATCTGTAGGATAAGAGGGAACAATGAGACGTAACCAAATGACGTGTCAACGTATCTTAAAGTTGGATCTTCTAAAACTACACGTATCATCTCCAACGATTGTGCGTGTGATCGAGGAGGAGGAGCAGCTTTTTTAAGGAGTACTTTGTCTGTGTGTAAACCAAAGTCTGCATAAGTTTGTGTACTGGGCGATCTGTGCAGTTTGTTCAATAGATTATTGTCAGAAAGATAATGAAATGTTTCTGTGTATTTTTCATCGGAATGGTGCAAAAGTTGATTGATTTGTGCCATAACATTAGCGGAAAATGCGATCCAGCAACGCAAATCCACGTGTCTTTCATCGACGTTTGGATGTGATGCCCTGGGATAATCATCTAAGCCCGATGTCAAGGTTTTTGGATTCAATTCTCTGTTGGTCGTTCCATTTCTACCCCTCCATCTATATGTACTAGATAGATCTCCGGCTTGTGTTGTGTTATACCAACTATACCATGCCTGAAGGCATGGATATAGCTTGTTGAAAAATTCTAAATGCTTTTCGAGTATTTTCTCTCGATTGTGTTGAAGAATAAAATGCAGTGTCAGAAAGAATGTGGGAGGATTGGCATTGGTATTGATTTGGGTTATAAATTCTTCTGGAACCTTTGCCAGGGCTTCTTGTCCTAGAATCATCTCTCTAGGAATCCAACCCTCGACGTTCATGAGATCAAACCAGTGACTTATAATATCCAATTCAATCTCCAAATCCCAGGCAGATATTAGCAAACCATGAAAACCCTCGTCCCATAGAAAACCACGTGGGAAAAAACTTCTACTAGGTACAGCAGTATATAAAGGCGCTTTCCAGTAAGGCACTGGTCCTTTGGTATGTACACTTTGAACTTGTGAGCTTCCATAGAAGTATCCTATTGAGCCTATCATGTTTGAAAATGCCATTTTTGCAAACATTATCTCATATTCATTATAACCGTTTGACCTTAACTTAAACGTCTTTTCAAATTTTTCATCGAACAGAACCCTCTGTTTATTAAGGGCAAGCTCGTAATTTTTACCAATTAGTTTCTCTATTCTATTAGTAAAGCTACCAGATTCATAGCTGATCTCCATTTCAAATGGAACTTTTCCTGTTATTTGAGTCGCAACAAAGTTAGCCTCTCTTTTCTTTCCATCTGCCAACAATGGTAGTTTTTCCCCGGCTAATACTATATGTTTTTTGGAGGATCCTTTCTGAGTTGCTATTCTTAGATTTTGCAGCACAGTTTCTTTCAGAAGATGTAAGCCAGGTGCAGCTGTTGCCAAGAAAGAGTGTTCCTCTATGCTTCCTTGTACAATATTTAGATTTATACCAAACGATCCTAATCCTTGGGTATTACCCTCTATCCCCGCCAGGCGTTGTTCATCTCCAAGATTTGCCTTAATCCATCCTTTTGTATTTTCCTCGATAGCTGAATAGAATATTAAAGAAATTTCCTCGTTATCTCGTTTATTATCTTCCGATGTGACCGCAACTCTGGCCGTCCAATCACCACCATGTTTGCCACCAAATTTTTTGACAAATGTTGTTGTCAGGATCACGGAATTGTCTACTATCTCTTGTACACCAAAGGTTCGCCCATCGTGCTCCAACCATGCATATCTAGGACAAGTAATAGGAACAATTTATTCATGCATAATTATCCGTCTGAATGCATAACTTGAACAAATTTTTATGTCGAATCTGACTTGTCTAATCCATCTCCTTGCTCGCACCAATGTCTAAGTCCATGTCCGTCTTGTCGTAAAAGATGTGGAAAATACCACATCAGACCAGTTACCATTGAATATGGATCTCGTGTCTTTAATCCAAAATATACACCTGGTCTGTATGTGCCCCAATATCTACTTGGAATATCCAAACCGCTTTCCGTTACTAACTGAAAATAACACTTGTCACTATGCTGTTCAATAAGACGCAAAAAAGCGATTAGTATACCTTCTTTACGTTGTATGGAGTGTTTACTCTTGTTTCAAGATATCCTTTGTAGCTAAACCATGCAGCAATGGCGATGCACATAGCAGTGATGATAGAATTCAATACTGGCATTTTCAATCTGCTTTCCTTCTTTGCATGAGTAACATTTACAGGTTTACCCTTTGATTTCATAGACTTTTCTGGGACCCTTAGTTTCGCCATTATAACTGATCCGAATTATATCTGAAAATATTCCACACATTTTAGAGAAGGAAAAATCTAAAGGTAATTGTGATACTTTCTTTTATAATTAAAATCTCTTGATATATAAAAAGTTAAAGGTTCCTTACAATATGTCACAAAAATCTTTAGGTTATGATCCTCGCTGTATCGTATATTTTATAGTAGCTAGAAAATTCTTTCGAATTTTATTTACATTTTTTGATATTGATGAATTTAATTGATTATACACTGTGATTACAAATCGTATATTTTATTATCAACGTATTTTTTATTGTCGGGCGGTTAGCACGTTACCATGCCCCATATTTGCCTTTCCTCCCAAAAAGGAGAATCATAGATTGCATTCAGTCACTAAACTATGCCCTGATAAGTGTTTTATGTCTGATAAACGAGAAATACAATGGAGAATGTAAGCCAGTGGAAGATTCCGTTTAACATTTTTTATATTTATTTATCCAATAGTTGCGTATGTTACAAATAAAGCATTAACTATTACACAATAATCATATTGGGGGAAGAGCTCATAGGTATATTATTACTGTTTACATATCTGTACCTCATAGATCTTTGATTTTAATGTCACTACGCTATTACATTGTTTAAATATTCAAATGGAAACGACCTAGTGTGGGCAAAGTATTTGGCAAAAACAATCTTAGATGTGACGTTAACTGCCGCCGAGTTTGTACACAATGGCATCGTAAATTTTTAGTTTCCACCTGAGTTTTAAGCAAGTACGTGAAGTGTAAAAGGGTCACTTATAAACAATAGAATGTAGTATAATTTAGAGGACATTGTATTGCGCTTAACATGTGTCATGTACGTGTGCCGTAATGTACCGAACGTGTCTTGCCTTCATCTTAAAGGTTTTCCTTATACCTAATGTCTTAAGTATCTTAAATGTACTTTTAAAAACCTTGTTAAAACAACTTCTTATATACAATATCGGCAACGTGTGTTTTTGTTCGGACATTAATATTGAAGAACAGAATAGTCCCCTTAAAAGTATAGCCGAGTCCAAGACGGTGGTTGATTATCTTGCCTTAGATTCGTCATTATGTATGTTTAATAAATCATGGTCACAGCCCATGGCACGTACTAACTGTGATCAACCAAAATTTACCACTGGTATACGTTTTGTATCTTTCCAAATATATCTGCTTTATCTGTGACATGATGCTTCTGAATAAAACGTGTGTTGTTTGTCTATATGAAGACCACCGTTTGTCGATTTTAGTCGACAACATTGAAATTGCAACGAGCAGTTTGTTTTAGAAAGGAATTCGATGGTTGTAAATTAGGTCCGCAAAACTCGTTGTCCGCATAAACGTTAAGGGATGCAGTGTATATGGCAAAGTGGCTTTTGTACAAAATTGATTTGATAGGTGTAAGTAAATTAATGAAAATAAACGTTTGTATTTACATAGGAATATTGTTGGTATAAGTTATAATACCATATGCTATTCTACGATATTCTGTAGTGCTTAATATATATCTGTTTCTCATAAGTAATGCTATAACTTATAAATACCCCGCAATAGCATATGTGACTCGCTCTTAACAATAGTTTTGTGGTGCTTAGTAAGTCTGCATTTGTCATTCCAAACAAGTTTCTTCGTCAAAAACAGAATTGCTAAAGATTTGCATAATAATACTCCTTTAATATTGCACCTTTAATCCTTTCTATTTTGGTATATGATATTGCTTTGCATTTGGCTCGTGTATAAATATTTCAACAAATATTATACAATATTAATAATCCTTGAGCATAGCAAATTTCATTTTATTTATATATATCTCAAAGAAGAACCATAAATAGTATTATTACATGGCAATTTAAAAAACGAATTCACCAAAATTGCCAAAATATAGTTTTGGATTTATATTAAGCATAACAGCGTTGTATAAATAAATAAAATTTCAGCTATTATTTAATAAACTTTTCTCTGATTAACAATCTTCAATAGTAACATCAACTCTCAAACAACGATATTAAATAACCCAAAATGAAATACTCACTGTGTGTAAGACATCAAATATAATTAATGCTCAACGTTTAATTGTCAATCCTAAACACAATGTACTTACTGATATACTAAAAACTTGATGCTTAAATGCTGAGCTTTTGTCTAAGCTTTTATGAAATTATCGTTCTTCTACAAAAACAAAGCCTAAGGAGGAAAAAAACTCAAAAGCTCTCTGTTTTAATCCTAACGAATTATACTTGCCTCTCACTGTGGATTCAACCGTATATTTGTATATTTAACTTTGATAAAATGTCATGCTACTTAATGTATCCTTTGAATCAAGCTATTCTGCACCTGCTGCGACCTTGTAAATATACATACCGCTCTATATTGCATATGTACGACGCATACACAATTTTTCTAAACATTCGTATAATTGTATATAGATGTGTGTATATATATCGAAAACATGATTGTGTCCAGTGCTATAGTGTACTTAATTCAAACCTGTGCTATCTATAATCACGCGCTCGCTATTTCTTAAACGATCAAACGTTCAATACTACACGCTCAAAGACCCTTTAAACCAGGAGGAGGCTAGCAAAATCTGTAATGTTATATGAAGCACGAAAGCAATAAAATGCTGCTTTCTCTAAAAATAAGAGACGATATGCATAGCGTTAAATTATCTGGCAAAAGCATACTCTATCGTATTTGTACCTGATTCATACAAACGTTTAAGATCTACATTTTCTTATCACGCAGCAATTTCTTTTCGTGTACCATGCCACTAAATTCTGATGTACTGTCTATAATAGTGCGATTAAGCCAATATTTTATCTACTAGAAACTCCTTTTTACAAGTAACAACATATTTCCTCTTTCTCTCCTTCTTTCCCTCTATGACCATCGACAGAGATGTATTACATCTAAGTAAAAGCAAATACGTTCGATACTATGTACTTTGCGCTGTTAAGACTAGGAAAATTATTAGCAAGAAAATACTGATATCTACAGAAGAAAATGCTGACTAACAGAGAAATATTTTTTGTCTTTTTTCGTTTTTTTTTGTTTTTTTTTTTTTGTTAAAGAAAACGAGGCATTAACAATGATAGAAATGATATTACCTTATTTTACTTTGATCTATTTATGTTTTACATCTCGGTGAAATTAGACAAAAGCAAAGGCTGAAATCGAATATTGGAAACATGACTATTTACTTTGTTTTAAAATTAATCGCATATGTAGTATAACACAATTAGTTTAGCAGTTATTTTGCGTCCAGCGCTTACCGATTTAGTGTCTATAAATGGATGTGTAGGGCATTCCAGTAGTTTACTTCTTCTCGTATATTAACCACGTTGACCACTTATTAAAGTCATTTGCATGAAATTCATCGTATATTTTATACGATGGAAATTGACTATATATCAACGCAAATGGACAGACGAACCAGCTCATTTTTATGCCGCACACCTCTAAAGGAGAATATTCTCAATTATCGATCCTTGATAAATTACATAATTAGTGAAGTATCGAGTATGGTCTGTTGATAAACATATTTTAAATACAGGAGCAGCTATGTGTCTAGTCTAATAATGTCCTTTGGATAAGCATCAGGATTGTTAATCCACAAACTAGTTTTGTAATATGCAAGAACATATTCCCTCAGAGGTATTCAACAGTTATTAATTGCAAGTATTGACTCACTTACAAATTAAAGTTAATGTGCTGGTTCGACTGGCCAGTTGCGTTGATTACGGTTCATTTTCTTAAGCTATCCTTGCTACTTGCTCGGCTGGTTGAAGCAGTGCTAGATTCCCCAGGGCCACCAGCACCGCCTGTATCTCCATTGATACTAGATCCTGCGATCGACGCAGTAGGAGTTACAGGCGCAGAGCGTCTTCTCACTTTGGTTAAAGCTTTGTCTAATCTTTGTATAAATGCATCCACGTCCGAACGTCTTATACCCAGAGCAGCAGCAGCGGTTATATATGGAACCGGATAATTACTATTATGCGCACCCCAACCTGATTATAAAAATAAGAATTAACGTGAAGTAGATAAAATGAACCTTAAAACATTACCGACCTTCAAACTTGTGCGACGCGATGTACTTCGATTCTGTAGTAGTTATTACTCTAGTACCACTAACATTTCGTAGGAACAATATAGAACCTAACGTTGTAACTTGCTTGTTATCATGTTGATGACTTAAGCACTGTAAGGTCATTCCCATTGATATCGGATTTCCCTTAGTATCCAGTAATCTTTCTTCGTGTCTCAACGCCAATTTTCCAAGTTCCTCCCTAAGGTAGGAGTACATTTCCTTTCGTTGTGCTATTAACTGCTTGTAACCCGCCATACCGAGGCTCAGTAATGTTATCATTACGTCCATGATAGAACTAGCGCTAGCACGACCCGGATACATTTTTGAAATGCGGTCCAAGAGGTTTTTATCAAAAGATCCAATAATTGCGCCACCCACTGGCACTAAGAAGTTCTTATCTGTACTCTGGACAAACGCATCTACACGACCTTTTCGCGACGCTTCTTGTATGAGATGCATACATCTTGTGCTCTGCAAGCTTTTAGCAGTATAGTGCAATATATTTAATAACGACTGTGAATTTCATTGTACTACAGGAAGGGCTATGAGTTGATCAATGTGGACACTTACCCGTAAGCATTGTTTACCAAATGCGGTATGTGATGCTGAGCACACAGTACTGCGACGGAATCGATCGAGTCACATGCTCTGGGTGCAAAGCAACTGGTCGTCGTAAGTACGCAAGCTACACTCTCTCCTAGAGCTACCATTTGAGCTTCAAGTCTTTGCATATCTGTCTTTAATTCATCTCCGATTATTTTCATTTCTATAACAATAGGCTCCAATCCCGCCGTAATGATGGATTTAAAGCTAGACCTTTGGTCAATTCTGGACCACAGGACGTACTTTGCTCGTGGCCTGTCTTGCTTAAATGTTAGCATACACAAAACTAGACTCATACCCGTGGCCATTGGTGACAAAAAGCAGCCAGTTATGCTTTTTACCCCTATAATAGATATTAATCTTTCATAGACAATATTAAAGGAACCCATTATTAATCTGTTAATACGTATACTTTCACATGAGTATACTGAATCATTGGCTCAACTGCTTACCCATATATCGTATAACTTCCAAAACTAAAGCATTTGTTAACTTATACATTAAACTGCTTCCAGCAGCCTTAGGTTGTACTTCTTCTAAATCTCCAGATCTCCCTATTCCATGACCCATTCGAAAATGCCGTCTTGCCACAATATTGGACACAATTCTGGCTTCTCTTTCCCCAACACTACAGTTAGATGGAAAATTGTTGCTGTCCATTTGAGATAGGTCTGAGAGGAAAGCCTCTATCGTCGCATCATCCCACCCTTCTTCTGGCCATTTTTGCTACATTTCATGGGAAATATTTTATTTCCACACAATATGTGTGCAAGGGTAGCACAGAATTCTGGTACGATTCTTACGTGTTCTATAAAGTGCCGTATGAGATTTTCTCGGGTTTTCTTTGCATTCAAACCCTGTTGTACATAGGTTGATGGTATAAGCCTTTCCGCAAGACTGAACGCTTGATTGTTCATCTTCCCAATATTCACGACTCTCGAATACTTAGGCCGCAAGCGTTACAAGGTCTGACGTCTTAGCACACCATCGCTTTGGCAATTGGTAGAAAACCATTATCGCGTGTATTACAACTTTGGATATTATAAAGCATATATTTTCTGCATAGCAGGAAATCAAACCAGCATATACAGAGTGGTATTTCAAGAAATGTGCTCTACAAATTTGAACCGTGCAGTGAGTGCTGAAAATAAAAGGTCGTTGACCAGGTTCTCATATCGCCTCTACTGCTAAGAGCTATATTGTGAGTTTGTCTCTATCGTATGCCAAGAATAATATTCATATACATATGGTATAATAAAAAAAAGTGAGTGTAGCTGGCAAAGTGCATTCAATGGTCATACCAATGCTAGTGTAGTGATGATTAAGCCAATGTTGCGAAACTTAAAGTACATCTACATTAAAAGACACAGGTCCCTGTGTATACCAATGGTATGGCGGAAATCATATTGAATAAAACACAAACAGTTCGATCAACATTGAAATTTATTGAGAAGCCAATGATGAACTTAAAAATACAGCAAATTAACACTTATCCACGTTGCACACTTTCAGGTGAGCTAAACAATCCAAAAGCGAAGAACGCAAAATGGAGTTGAGCTTCCAGCAAACATCTCTGCCTTTCTGTCTCTACCAACTACGTACGTGCATTGCGTGCTGTAACGAAAGAACCGTAAAAAGAGAAGAAACGAAAATAGGGAAAGGGAGAATCTAAGTCTGGGAAACCAGAGGTCTATCCCTTGGTAGGGTCACGCTCGAAGGTTATGTCATCGACCTAAGATCCTGAACTTGGAAGTACAGCTTTTAGATGTCAGGATGGAGAATGATATACGGAAAAAGATTCGAATTCACGAAGGAACCTCCGAAGATGGACGGTCCCCGGGGGCGGTGGTTCGGATTGAAGGTCGTAACACTGGGTGGATCAGGTTGAGAACGAGGAACGCGACGATGATCGCGAAGTTCGCACCAATCGTGGCATCCTAGACGTCCCCGTGGTCGAAAATGGGCCGGTATACGGAAGCGTTACGCACGGTCAGGGTCGGCGACGTTCGTCGGTACGGTCGAATTTCGAGGTTATGTTTCCCCGAGGTCACCTAAATCGGATTAATTTTACGCAATACGGACGATGCAATGTAATTGTACGGTCACAGTGATCCCTCGAGCTTGTTCCGATTTTGGTCGATCGTACGATGAGTACCGCGGACGCGCTCAGAATCGCGAAAATAGCGAAGTACGGGCTTTTACCTCGAATTAT
This sequence comes from Ampulex compressa, assembly GCA_038496175.1. NCBI lineage: Eukaryota > Metazoa > Arthropoda > Insecta > Hymenoptera > Ampulicidae > Ampulex > Ampulex compressa. Next base: position 370,840 of record JBCFXI010000022.1, on the reverse strand, counting down.
GGCGTACGGGCAACGGCGGACGGACGGGTTACGTACGGCGCTACGGACGAATTCGTCCGCCGCGTTCACGGGTCAGGGTGATCCGCGTGTTATTCGCGCCTCGGCTATCCGGCAGGTGCATCATTTACTGCTAATTACCCTCGTCCATCGCGCCTCTTCCTCCCTTACATTACTACATCCGCACGGTCGTCCACACGGCGATCCGAAAAAATGGACACGTCTATAGTGACCGAGTCAGCGCCTTTTAACTACGTCCTCGTGGGTCGATCGATCTCCTCACCCTATGCCGTTTTCCGACCTTAAGATATTCGGCCCGTCTTATTCTAATCGCCCTACCACCCTTCCGGATCTTTACGAAATTTTCTTACGCGTTCTTATTATCCGTGCTTATACACCGCCGGCTCAGGCCTATACCAGCATTTATCCTTTCCCCTTGGAAGATCGATAAATCGTCGACCCCCCGACTCGCCGATGTCCCGAATCCTCGATGACATAACGGTAACCATATTATCTTTATATCTCTATAACGAAAGCTATAAAAACCAATCTCGTACCAATCACGTTATTTCACGGACCACTGGGACGATTGATAATCCCGGGTTTTTCTCATCTCCCCCAGCGCTCGCTCATAATTATTCTCCAATCATGTCTGGCCCATCTTTTCCGTACTAAAGCTGCCCTGATCGTCGCGGCCCGTCGGGACGTGTTATCCTGTTTTCCATGGAGCTTTCTCGGAGTGGAAGTACAAGTATTCGATGATCGAAGGATCGAGAGTATTGCAGAACGGATAACGCTTTCCGGCAGCGCCGTAGAAGGGAGCAGTAGATAGAGACTAACGAGGCACTGCGTGCGGCCGAAGTGGTCGCGGCCGGCCGAGCTCAGACGCTTCGATCAGACGCCGTACCTCGTCGAAGGATTCCTCGAGTTCCTCCCCTTGGACGGGGAGAACAGCCCCTCTCAGCTTTTCTTTCTTTCGATCGCACGATCCACGAGATCGCCGATCGATCTCGTGGCGAGGCCTCCCTCTTTTATCACGCCGTGCTTCTTAGTGACATTTTGGTCCTCCCCATTGGTATACCTGCACAGAGGTCAACGCAGTTCAGTGAATTGACCTCAGTGCGCGTTGAATCTGCATTGTGCAATGGTGTGCGGTAATTAGTGACCGAATGACAGGCCGCGAAACCGTGGTGAGTTGGGGCCGTGCGATTAGAAGGGAGGTAGTCTTTTTTTTGGCTTCAACGACTTCCGAGGGCACGATTGTCACGGGGTACATTTGCTCGGTCCAAGTTACCAGAATACCGAGGTATTTCCTGGAATTTTACCGAGGATCCGCTGGACTTTCCTGCTCTTCCAGGAAAGTCCGCAGTCCGATCGGTCAAGCGAGTCCTTTCGATTCTTTTTCTCTCTAATCCTGCGGATCTCTAATCCAGACGCACCGATCGCGCGTTGCATCTCCATATGGTGAAAATATTTTTTCGTGCTAACGCGTTAACGAAGGGCAACCTTATCGGATGGTAATTGAACGCCTGTTATGGCGTGCGAGAAGAAAAATCGCGGCGTCGATGGGAATTTTGACCATACGCGGCTGGATATTTTCTCTCTTCTCGCAGAGCTTTTTTACCGGGCTGAATAACGCTTTAGCAATGCTGCAAAACGTAGCACGGTTTAAAGCAGCGGATGCAAAAATTCGTCTTGATCTTCGTAGCTAATGATGGAACTGGAGAACTGCAATTCCCACGGGGATCACGGGAGCAATGGAACCACGACGCCCCAGAACGAGACCGATGCTAGCGGCAACAAAAAGTGGTACCGACAGGCCAGTCAAAGGTCAGTGAACTCTCCCGGCGTTACCCTCTCGATCGAGAAATCGGTGAAAAAAAATTTAGTCCCGCTCTTAACCGATGCATCGACGACATCCTGTGCGAAGAGCTCGTTACCTAGCATCGCGAAACTCGACGTGCTCGAAAAAATCACTTGTCGCTCGTGTATAATATTATTTCGCTGTTAACACTAGCACTCTACTCGCAGCACGTATTTTCTACGATTTTCCACAACACCCTTGTGGCATGCAGAGAATTATATTGATCTATCGGCATTTATTTTTAGTTCTCCATTTCTCAGCCGTATACGTGGTGCAGTGTTAAAGTAATATTATGCAAAGTGCGAGTGTCCTTTAATCATGGATCAAAGAATCCTGTCGGCCTTCGATGCCAACCGCGAAGAACGATAAAAGAATCCGATTTCGCGTGACGGATCCGCTTATCTGCTTTGATAATCGTGGGCATCGGCGTGTACGCACGAACGTACATCGTCGACGCCGTATTTTCCAAGCTCGCCAAGGCCAGACGCGCCCCACGCATCGCCAAAAGTGAATACCGTGACACACGTAAATAGCAAACGGTGCAAACGCGGAGTAAAATGCGGTAGCAGAAGCAGCCTCCCTTTTTTCAAGAACACGCGGATTCCCGAGGGTTGATAAGCTCTTGGACAAACTAACTCGATCGGTCCCAGCGAAGGGAAGATTTCTAAGAGCAGCGAGAGGAGAAAGGTTTCGAAACTGAAATGACCGAGGCAGCTTTACGGGTGTTTGGAACGAGGATCCTCTCTTTGGCTCCTTCCCTCGACAGTCCCTTTATTCTCAATATACAATATATCAGGCGCCCCCCTCGTAATTTTCCGCGGCCTTTGCTATCGTCACGCGAGTGACCCCGGCCGATCTGCAGCCTCCTTATCTCTATGCCTGTTTTCGTCCAAGTCTCGTGTTGTTTGCTCCCAGCGAAGCTATCGTTCAATCGCTGAAACGCTGTCATTCGTGTCGCCGATTTAGTCAGAATATTGCTCCGTCGATCGATCCTGCGGACCGACTTCCTTCACCTGCCAGATCTCCTCGCCCATCATGAGCAACCGCAATGTGGAGATGCGGATCACACCGCCGAGTTCTTCTGGTAATTTCTTCCCCACGTACATACACCCCCGCGCCTCGTCCCGTCTATTGCAAAGGAACCTGTGGAATAAGCCTCTCGAGTCTCGTCTCCCCGCGGTTACGCGTCGGTCCGATCGATATTCCATCGATCGAGCCACTCGTACGAAAGAGGAGAGTTCTCTAAGATCGGGCGAGCGATGAATCGAGGCCGGAGTTCTCTTTATCTGTCCCCTCGTGTCGAGCGCGGCTTTATCGAAGGAAGGACCGATGGGTAACGTGGCCAAAATGAAAGCAGGGCACAGAGTGCGATTCCCGGAGGAGTCGAACATCTTCCCCGGGGGGTCCCTGCACCCGGCGATGCTGGGTCTGGGCCTGCACCCAGGGATCAGTCTGACGAGGAACGACCGCAGCGAGCAGGACCTGGACAGCTACAACGAGGGCACGCACGGTGCGCGAACCGACAAGCGCGAATTGGGTCACAGGTAAATCTTTCATCTCACGTGGAAAGCCTGCCTCGTTTCGATACCGCGGCAAGGGATTCGTCCTTAAAACTCCTTCGACGCCTCGGGATTTCTCCGACATATGGCGTGGGAGAGGCTCGAGGGTGAAGTCGATCGGCGGACGCCTCGCCACGCGCTTTTTCTACATCGATAGAAATCTGGCCGGGTCCTTGGGCGGAGAAAGTCTTTCTCTGCACTTCGAGAAGGTGCGCGCGCCTATCCGCAACGATCTGCAGCTCTCGAGTAATCCCTATAAAGTGCATGTACGAGTGCATCCTGGCCAGACGCGCGGCCCCTTCTCTCCGATATTTTCCGCATCCACGCCAAGTCTCGATAGATGCCTTTTCCTCGTAGGTCGTACTCCGTGGTATCGTTTATTGGCATAATAAACGCCGGTGATATCCTTCCTCGACATTGTATTTATAACACGATGCTTATCAGCTCTCCTGAGTGCACGCATAGGGTTATCTTTCTTGGTAAATTATTGAGTCACCGTCGATTATTTCATTAGCTCCGAGCAGTCATGGCCGCGGTTCTCACGATCCCTCCGTGTGCTCACACGGCTCACAAAAGATCTCTTGATTCGTTCCGGAGAATACGAGCCGGAGAGAGGATCGTCCTCGCATTTTTACCATCGGCGCCTCCGAGCTCGACTTCTCGATTGTTTTCGGCGCGATCGAGCCTCGAGTTTTAGGATTTCACAATGTAAAAAAAGTTGACATACTTGCGTCATACGGTTGGCCAAGAAGCTACAAGTGTCTCGGCCGTTATTTTTTTCCATTTCATATTTATATCGCGGTCGGGTTATTCGGGATTGGCGGCGGACGCGACACGCGGCCCGTGCAAAAATACCGCCCTTGGAGAAGTATTTAAAAAAGCGAGAGCTACGCAGAAATTGCGAGACGGGGCATTGGGATTTACGAGAAAATCTCGAGAAAAGGACGCTGCATTATGCAACCGCCGCGGATGCTGGTTATTTTGGGTATTGGCAGGAAATTCTGGCCGCAACATCAGGATGCGTGCATTAATTATAAGGCCGCAGCGTATTTCATCGATATCATCTGGCAAATGGTTTCTTCGACTCGACGAAGGCCCCCTCGATCATCCGTAGAAATGTATTTTGGGCCCTGGCACGTCTATGCACGTCTGTGCGCCCAACTAAGAATCCTCGTAGGCGAGTTTTGATAAGGATGCGCATAGTTAGTCACCGGTACTGCGACGGAGCTACTTTGTTGGCTCTGTTTTCGAGGTATCGCCGTGCGTTGCGAGTCAAAGTCCGCATCGTGGCCCAAGATACGGCGGTTTAAAAATATCTTCCTTTATTTTGTGAGTAGCCGCGGTATGCTGGCGCAGATAAAGCTGGCGAATAAATAATCGGCGAGTGAAAGTGTTAAAAGGTGCATACCATCGGGCACCTCGTAACGCCTGCTCTCGTGCATCCTCGCACGGCACTTGACCGACTTAACGAAAAGTCGATATCGCGTCCTAACGCGCTAGGGAACCTTGCATTACGCCGATCCAAAAGGCACTTTACACCGCAGCCTTGTTTCCTTAACGAACTTCACGTGCCGCATTGCCTTCAGAACCCTTTAGAGCCCTCCTCGAGAAACGCACCTGCTCCTAATTTAGACGACGTCCACGTTTTCGACTCAAAGTTTTCCAGCCCGGCCCCCCTTCCCCAAGGTTCGATTAGCCACGAAAAAAGTGGGTAGATAAGGAAGTCAATGATTACTGCACCGTACCAAAGCCATTTTTTTCCTTATCGATTTATTCATCAATGATCAGCCAATCGGCTGTCTTTCCCCAGGAATATGTGATCGATAGTTTAAGTGCGCAGTTTTAATCCAATTTGGGGTACCGTGGAACTCCAGGCGAAGGAAATTGCGTACGCGATCGCGCTCCGTTTGGTACCGGCGATGGGTTGGGAATTGTCTGGATGTATAACCCGGTGTAAAGTTCGAGCAACGGATTCAGGAAGTCTAATTTTAGGTCCGGGTCGGGTAAGTTTCCATGTATGTACGATGCACAAGGTGATATGACTCACGGTGCCGGTAGTATAGCGATAGATCTACGCCGTTCTCGTTATCAGCTCACCTGATGGAAGGCGAAAGAGACGCACGAGATCGTGCACGTGACGGAAGTTCGAGCCGGGACAAAGGAATGCGATTAAAGCAAAGGGAGAAAACAATTAATTCGATCGGATCAATAGCGAGAGGAACCCTCCCAAAGGTATCGGCCGAGTGGAGTTACTCTGGGCTCAGGTTGCGTGCGATATCGATGTCGTGCCTGAAATTACTCACACCAGCTCCACTCGCGAAGCGCAGATAAGGCTGCAAATTTTTAAGTAGTACAAGTACACGATCGTTCCCCATCGTTTGCACGCGATAGCTGTGAGCGAAAGAGCGAGGCGTTCGCCAAGGAGAAACCGCGATCGCTCTCGCACCGGGAAAAATGCGAATTCCGCTCACATCGCGCTTCGTCAATGAGGATATTCATCCTCGACGAGTTAATCGTCGCGCCAGAGAGATTAATTCCCGACTCGGCATCCCCCGCGGAATAATTCCGCACGTGTAAACGCCGTTTTGGCCCTGGCTGCTGGTCGGCTACCAAGAGATTTGTGTCCGGAAGACGATGAATTGAGTTTTATCGTGGCGTATTAACAGCTCCGCCGGAATGGCACGGATCAGTTGACGTTTGATCACCGAACGTATCGCATCGTCCTTAACCGCGACGAGCTTCTCCAACAAAGATCGTCGGCTTATTCGGCTTTTTCCGTAAAAAACGCGAGTGCGGACGACCTCTGTGGATTATCGCGAGCCCTCGGGCATTTAAACTCCCCCGATATTCTCTCGGGGATCCAGGGAAAAAGTGTGTCGCGAGTGTCCCAGCAAAGATCGGCCTTAAGGTGCGCACACACACGGTACGCCCAAACGAATCTCCGAAGCGATCGTGACGAAGACCATCCTCTATTAACATACAAGAGTGCATGGACTTTTCCTTCGGGGGAGGGATTATATTCAACCTGCGTAATCAGCGGCGTAATGCGACGCACGTGTGCGTGACGTCCTCGCTGTGTACTTCGAGTTTATCTGCATGCCGCTCTGATGCAACTTTCATTTCTATCGGCTTCATTCCCCCGAGGCATTCCTCGCGGTGCGGATATATCAATCGTCTAATCTCGCAGCCTCCGTGAACTAGGGAATAGCCAGAAGCGTTAACCTACGATATCCTTATCGTGGCTCGTCACGTTTTTCGTGCCTCTTTATCTGCTTCCGCATACTTCGCGGTTAATATGTGGGAATCCTGGGGCGCGATTGATTTACACGTTTATAGACACGTATGGAATTGGTGTAATATTACAATGTCCAGGGGACGCGTATTTAATCGGTAAGTCGACTCGAGATGTCGGGGGAATAATGGAAAAGCGAGCGCGGGGTGCGCGGGATTGCGAATTCTGATCGGAACCTTTTAACCGACTTCCATCGAGTGCGTTTCCTGAACTGGCACGTTAAGTACGAACAGCGAGGGGAGATTTATCGGTGGCACGGAACGACGCTCTCTCGATAAAAGGCACACATCCTCATCCATCATCGTTTTCGCTTCGTTGCGACAGAGGTTTATCCGCAAAGAGAGATTCCTCCGCGGCGACCATTCGAGAAACTAGCGGTTAATTCCTTAATGAAATTGCCACCGAGGCCCGTATTCGGATCACCTAGCGTGCTAGATGAAACCGAATACCTGGCCAGATCGTGTTCGTTATCGATCCATACTGGATTTAACGGCGCGATCTGCGACGATGTACGCTTTGCAGATCCTCGTCACGATCGCATTCTCTTTTGTACACCCTCCTCAAGTGTGAACGACATCGGCGAACTTTGTTCCTCGATGCTTTTGCAGCGCTCGATTATATGCTCCTTTAAAGATTTCCGAATAAACGCACCTTTGGTACTGCATGCAAGTATCCCGGTTGATGTTCGCCTTTCGTACGTTTATTGAACTCTCCTTAAAATCCCCCCAGCTTCCCTCGGCCACGTCGTTAATTCCTCGAGGGAGGTGGCGGTTATAGGAACGAGCGGAGGGGCTCTTTAATCTTCAGGTGCTGATGGTCGCATGAGACTTTGTCGAAAGATGTGGCTGAAGGATGTTAACGACGACGCCTTGCCGGCGGCGAATTTTCTGACCTCGCGACGCGCCGTACGAAACGAGTAAGTTCCTCGATGCTCTTCCCCCAATGCCAGTCGACGAGTTCCTCCAACTTTAGGGATAAGAACCCCCGCGACTGCTCACGAGCCCTGCCAGCGCGATAAGGCTTTAATAAGTTTATTTAACAAGTTCCCAATGCAGAGTGCGAGGGGCGAGCGGCGGAGGGAGAATATAACGAAGCGTATCTTCGTGGCCTCGCGCTCTCCAAGATAATTCATATCCAAGAATCGATGATGAAAACGTGCATTGAACAGGCTCGTTTAGCATAAGTGCTTGAATAAGCACCGGGGCGGAGTAGTCTCTCGTAATAGATCACTGCTGAATCGATTCGCGTAGAAAGAAATGAATTACGGATAGGATTAATGATTTATTCATAAAAATCGAAACTAGAATCGTATTTCCATAACCGATGGGGGACAGTCGAGAAACATTGACTTTCCCCCTTTGCGTGGTAATTATTCGGTACTGGAACATCGGTACTTTGACATCGAAACTAGCGAAGGGGTGGGTCGTCTTCGATAGATATTTGTAGCGTGGCTAGAAATTTCGGAATAATCGTCCGTAATTCTACCGTTAATTCACCGGTATTCATTACGCGCGTTTTCACAAGTGGCTATACTCAATAGTAACCGCAACGACAAACAGCTCGATATCAAACGCCTGGTATTATCGTTGCAATAAGCAGCACCCGATAAATGTTTATCATCCCTGTCCACGGTTAAGAAAAATATTATTTGAGCCAAAGCCAAGATTGTTCCAAACAACGAAGGCAGGTTTCGGTCAGCGTATTGCTTCTTATCTCGAAATGAATTCCATGACAACCGAAAAACGGGGGTTGCCCGAGCCGACGAATCGCTCTGCCCTCCGACCTGTCGAAATTTTGCGATCGCATACCTTGGATCTCCTCGTGCAGAACCGAAGAAAAATGAGTGTTTCGAAAGCTGTACGCGTGCCAAGAAAGCTGAGCGATTCGGACTTGACGAGATATCCATTTTTGTTGCGAGCCCAAGAGCGCGATCAGGTGCACCGGCTGGAATCTTTGCTCACGGCTGCGCGCAAATTTGCAGTCAATAGGTTCGAGCTTGATACCCTCGATAAGCTATCGAATATTAATATTCATCGAGCAGCGAATCAAACATAGCCGTTATGCGTCGTGAGTCACGAGCGAGGTAACGATCGCGCTTCGTATGGAAAAAGGGCCGCTGTCCCCTTAATTAATTTCGCGATCAGCCGTAGGCCTTGTAATTATCCTTACGAACCGCAAAAACCTATTTCCGTTAACGCGAGGCTTTTATGCGAAAGTGCGTTCACGCATTCTACACTTTTGTCATTTTCCAGTCGTCTTAATCGAGACACAGCGCAACATCATTATCTCTATCCTTGCAGAATTTTTGTCAACCGTAGCCTCCACTTGGAGAATATCAAGTTTTATGGCTTCGACATGGACTACACTCTTGCCGGTAGGTTCTAGGGCATCGCCACCCTTTTCTCTCGCGTACGATTATTGCCCTTCAAGTGAAACGTGTGTTTTAGAGTACAAATCGCCGCAGTACGAGCAGCTAGGGTTCACTCTGCTGAAGGATCGCCTGGTTTCCTTGGGCTACCCGCAGGAAATCAAGGCCTTCGAATACGACCCCAGCTTCCCCGTACGAGGGCTGTGGTTCGACACTCTCTACGGTAATCTGTTAAAGGTCGACGCCTACGGGAACATCCTCGTTTGCGTCCACGGCTTCGAATTTCTAAAGCAGTGAGTAACCTAACGGGCCCTACACACGCACCAAGGCTTCCACCATAATCGCTTTAATTTCAGACCCTCCTTTAATGAAATTTCAGCTCTCAAGTCTATGAACTTTACCCGAATAAGTTCCTACAGTTGGACGAATCAAGAGTCTATGTGCTGAATACTCTGTTCAACCTTCCGGAAACCTATCTGCTGGCATGTCTCATAGACTTTTTCACGAACTCGCCCCAGTATTCGCGCGAAAAGACGGGTGTGAAGGAGGGTGAACTCACTATGAGCTTTAAAAGTATATTCCAGGACGTAAGGAGCGCCGTAGATTGGATACACCTGCACGGGGACCTCAAGACGAAGACCATCGAGAATTTGGACGAGTACGTGAAAAAGGACGAGAGACTGCCAATGTTTCTTACGAGAATCAGGGAAAGTGGAGCAAGAGTGTTCCTCTTGACTAATAGCGATTACGTTTTCACCGATAAGATCATGACGTACCTATTTGATTTTCCATACGGTGCGAGGGTACGTGCCTCGAATTATTTTTTCAATTTGCTTTTACGCCCCCCACCCCCCTTCGGTCTTCTGCGTTTCCTCGCAACTTTCTGCTTATTGCGATCATCCTACTTGCGCTATGTATTTCTCTTTCAACCGCGATTAAGCCGATCACCGATCGATCCGTCCATCCGAGCGTCTTCTCACTCGAAAATCGTCAGGCAGTGGGAATCGATGGCTGCGCCTCCTTAATTATCGACGTTCTTATAGCCGGACGAACCTCACAGAAACTGGAAGACTTATTTCGACACCATCGTGGTCGATGCCAGGAAACCCTTGTTCTTTGGCGAGGGTACGATTTTAAGGCAGGTGGATACAAGAACCGGAGCGCTTAAACTTGGAACACACAAGGGACCCTTGCACACAGGTACGATTTCACCCTGGTCAACGATTACGATTCTTATAAAGCGCGTTGAGGAACGCGACTCGACTCTCTTCTTGGTTTCTAAAGACTACTGATATGCGAATGTGTTACTCTTAAAATAGGCGAGGTCTATTCCGGCGGTTCTTGCGACGTGTTCACGGAGCTGATAGGGGCGAAAGGCAAGGACGTACTCTACGTGGGTGATCATATCTTCGGTGATATCTTGAAGAGTAAGAAGATCAGAGGTTGGAGAACGTTTTTGATAGTACCAGAGCTGGTCCAGGAATTGCACGTTTGGACGGACAAGTGTCAACTGTTCGCTGAACTTCAAAACTTGGACGTGATGCTAGGGGAGATGTACAAGTGAGTTTCATTAGCTATAGAATAAACGCAACTTTTATATGGTCGCAATCACTATTAATAGGCGAGAATGAAGGCTAACGTAAAATTTGACTTTAGAAACTTAGATAGCAGCACAAAGGAGAAGCCGGATATCTCGAAGCTTCGAGCATCGATAAGGGACGTTACGCACAAAATGGACCTAGCCTACGGTATGATGGGCTCTCTGTTCCGTAGTGGAAGTAGACAAACCTTTTTCAGCAGCCAAGTTGTCAGATACGCAGACCTCTACGCAGCTACTTTCTTGAACCTTATATACTACCCCTTCTCTTATATGTTCAGAGCACCTGCCATGTTGGTAAGCTACTTGCTTCCTTCCTTAATCACCGATAATCATCGATGATCTTTAAATCAACTTGACAGCAAATCTAAAACGAACAAATCTTTCAGATGCCCCACGAGAGTACGGTAGCCCACGAGCAGAGATTCGTTATGGAGACACCGATGATCAGTCGTTCGCGTACATTTAAGCTCACCGACGAGGAGGAAGAACAGAACAAACCTGCTCCAGTAAATACCATGGTTCTTTTTTTATGTCTATACTTCTATTTTACGTCCCATCAATTTTCTCCTCTCTTAGGTTTTTTTTAAACAAGCATCTCTTTCTACGAATATTAATTAATGATGCGCTCGTAGAAAACACTGTACGTGGACCACTTCAACAGCCAGATACCACATGCGAGACCAGAGACACCGCGTAATGTGACCCACACGCATGATGAGGATTGCAGTGACGAGGATAGTGACTCCTTGAAGCAGGCTAACCACGTCAGAGCATGTACTCGAAACGCTAATTGCAATTGAGAAAGACCGTCCACCTAGGTTACGTCCCTGTACCTTTCCTCAGGATCTACCGTAAAGTAGATCTTTGAGAAAAATGAACGATATGAGGAAGAGATGTGTTCTTCGACGATAGGTTTTTATCAGTCTTTAAACCACTCTGAGTTTAAAGTATGGCCTCTCCCATGCTGCTTGATACTCAGTAGTTTTATACTTTTCATTTGACTTTATTTCGCGCAGGAGTAACTTATTTTCCCAATAAAACAAATGCTGATTCCATTTCTATCAAGTTCCACATGTTACTTTAGGTACCAAGAACAGCAAAAGCGCGACATTGGGCCCAAAACTTTTAGAGTATGGGAATAGAATAATATGTTGCAATATGATCGAGTACGCGAGAAGATCTGTTATCCATATTCAGGGTGATCTAGGCTTCCTGTTATTGCTTCGATCGTAGATTGATTGAAAAATCGTATATGTAGATATTAATTTATAGTCATGCCAGAGAACGATGATCGCTTTCACCATTTCCTTGCAAACCGATTATTCTGGTAAGATGTGAATACTTTGTTTCGGACGATTATAATTAATAATTTCCGCACAATAACTCATGATTGATTCAAATGCCCAGTTTTTGCATTACATAGTTATTAGATGAAAAACTTTTTTATCCTTGTAATGTGTATATTTCATATGTACAATTTTTGAAGGATATCGCGTTGAATGCTGTTAATAAAAGGTCAATAGTAATCGTAAATATGGAGAATAGCGTAAGAATATACATTAGGGTAATGTTTTTACATGAAATTGTAGCTTAATGACATTGTAGAAACAATGTAAAAAGAAGTAAGGTAGAGGGAAGTGTGTATAAAATACAAGTTGTTGTTAGCACTTTGTTACAGAAATAACGATCGGGGTGTATACCTTATGCCATGTAATGTGCTCTCGCCCCATAATTTTAACCCAAGTATGGAATGATACGACTCGTAAAAAACATTATTGTGATTGCTATGAGTCCAGATAAATTTTAATGTCAACAGGTGACAACCTTGTAAGCTCAACCAGCTGAGACAATATTTAACTTTGAATATCATATACAACGGTTAATGCTACAGCCTCGTGTTTTTAGTTAGGAAACCATACTAGTACTATCACATTGAAGTACCTAAGTATTAATTGAATTAGATAATGAAAATTTACAGCATGCTGATAGAGGATCCAAAGTTAAAGGTTCGATTATTACCCAAAATATGCTCAGAAATCCATAATCTTGTTATCATAATGCTACGGTACATAAAAAGGTGAATTGATTTAAAAGGAATTAAATTAACACATTAGGGCAAATGGACATATGAGAATCTGTTATCGTGAATTATACGAATAAAGCTTAATATACATGTAAAGTAAAATAAAGATGCGCTCAATGTAAATGTGGAATTTTACATAAACAGATCCGCCAGATATTCTTCGAATTCCTCCTCTCGTGTTTTCTCCAATGTCTCCACTGGTTTCTCCTTCCATATTTTGGATGCATCCAAGGTTTCTGCTACCGCATTTTCAATCTTGTTAGAATTCTCTTCGTCCTCAACCTTGATCTGGGTGGATGGAATGGCTGATGTACCAGGCACATCATTGTGCACATCCGTATTACTAGTTCCCAATCTTTTTAAGGACTTTCCCCTCTTGACCTCTCTTTTTTGCGAACGATAATTCAATTTTACGGAACACTCTGGACAGAGTCCTTTCCGCACAAAGAACAAGTAAGAAACCCTATTCATAGATTTGATCGGTTCATAGAAATTCGAGCACTTACTCAGTTTAACCAGGGCATTCTTCTTCTCACCATGCTCTATATAACCGAAATTAACTTCCCAAGAACGGAGATTCTCCTTCTCCTTACATTTCTTATTCCCACATTCAAATTGCCCTTTGCCAACTATCACTTCTTTCTCTGTCCTCCACCTCAAGGCAATCTTGCATAGATAAGACATACAAAATGCGAATAAAGCACTCCTCCTTTACGCATTGATGTAAATTTTACCTTGTTTTGCTTGTAATAAGATAAATCGGCTAGGCAATACTCTTTGAACAACTTATCGTAATACTTCTTTGCCAATTTCTCTCCCCAAGTGTCTGGTACCTCTGTATCCTGATCCCATAGAAATCTGTGATTCTCCCGAATAACATCGTAGTCGGTCTTGTCTCGGGACCTCGAAACACAGGGCCGAAACGTCAAGAGCTACTTGTTTTAAGGTTTACAAATTGAGAATAGTTCTTTGATACGACTTCAAGACAAGTTGGGTAGAAGGTATCTGACTAGCGGTGTTGTAATATTGTCTAAGGAAAAACACTTGAGGCGTGCGGTTTACAGAGTTTAGGAATAAGGATTAAAAAATTCAACATACGTGTCTCGTTTTAAGGATGACAAGGAGCCTCCTTTTAGAAGGAAATAGTCGTTTATCAGCTTTTTATGCCTGTCATAAGCAGACAGATGTTCATACGCCGGAAACATATTGCAAATTGATACTCAAGTTTTTCCTGACGGTACGGAATTGTATCGCTTAATATATCCTGTACTATATAAGGTATAACACTTCTATATTATGTACTGTTTCGTAAAGACATTCTGTGCATTAGGTTAGTTTACATATACTCGAACGTAACCTTTATTGAGTACAGGTAGAAATTGATTTATTTGCGCGCCGATTACTTGGATCGATACGATTGCAAACGTACGAAGAAAATAGTGATTTAAATTCTACAAAACACGTAATAACGAAGAATCGTTTGCTTGTACTAGCAACGGAACCACGTTCTAAGCACTATTGTAGCACCATCTTTCATATTGTAGCTTTACCGCGCGCGTATTTGGCAAGGTGTACAGCAAACTCCGTTTATCAAATATTAAATCAGTTTCAGATTTATAGTTGTGATAAATTTACACAAATCTACAAATCTTACGATTATTTGTGAACTCTTAGGGTATAATTAACCCAGTAGAATCATTTGGTGTAATCATACTTGCCTACTGGACCTTTGATCTTTTATCTTTAAGCCACGCGTGTATTATCACTGTGCATATTTTCAAGTATGCATATTGCGATCATAACGGGCGGATAGCACACGGTAAGCTTTTTATAATGATTGTTTGAGGTATACAATTTTTTAAACACCAGGCGATAATTTATGATGTGATACTTCTTTGATTATTTGCAGAATAACCTTGCAGAGTTTTACTTGTACATAGTTTTGTTTAGTATAAGTGAACTAAATAGCATATTAAAGGAAAATGTACGTATTAAATAAAATAAACGTGTTCCATAGAACAACATTGGTCTCTAAGTACTTGGACATTTGTATGGTTTCTCCTAAAAATACAAGGCTGTTTGGGAAATTTGTTAAGATTGTCGAAGTTGGACCACGTGACGGGCTGCAAAATGAATCAGTTACCATACCTGCTCAAACAAAAATCGATTTTATTGATAGGCTATCAAAAACAGGGTTAAAGAACATAGAGGTTACAAGTTTTGTATCTCCAAAATGGGTACCACAAATGGCGGATAACGCAGAAGTGTTTACAGGCATTACGAAAGAGACGGATGTATCATACACTGTATTGGTACCAAACCTAATAGGCTTAGAGAATGCTATTAAAGTAGGAGTAAAGGATATTGCTATATTTGGGTCAGCGTCCGAGAGCTTTTCGAAAAAAAATACAAATTGTACAATACAACAGAGCATGAAACAACTTACAGCGGTCGCGGACCAAGCTATAAAGACAAAAATTAAAATAAGGGGCTACATATCCTGTTGCATGGGTTGCCCCTACGAGGGTGAAGTAAAGCCATCGGTAGTATCCCATGTGGCTGCATTAATGTTAAACCTAGGATGTTATGAAATCTCTCTGGGAGATACCATCGGTGTAGCAACGCCTTTAAAAATTAGAAGGGTCTTACACGAGATAAAGAATCTGTCCGGGGACCTAGCAGAATTTGCTCTGCATTGTCATGACACATATGGACAAGCGGTCGCAAACATCTATACAGGATTGGAATACGGAATTAGAATCTTTGACTCTTCTGTGGCTGGCCTTGGAGGATGTCCATATGCTACAGGAGCAACAGGAAACGTTGCAACGGAAGATCTACTGTACCTTTTGCATGGGCAAGGAATGGAAACCGGCATTGATGTCGACAAGGTTGTGGATATTGGGGATTTCATTTCTAAAATTCTGTACAAAAAAAATCAGTCAAAGTCAGGAGTTGCAATGCTTGCTAGGAAAAAATTGAAGAAGCATTAGGGTGTATAGCAAATTTATAAAAGCTAATATGGTAAAGTAAATGTACATTGTTGCAATGATTGTTTGGATAGGCCACAAAATTCTTGAAAATAATCCAAACATCATATGATACATTATTACTTATAATATTAATTTTAATATAAAGCTACATATCGAAATGTAATTGTAAATAAACTACGCATTTCTTACAAGATTCAAACATATACATTATAAACATATTCTTGATTTTAACAGACAATACTTGTAATGCTTTGGTTGTAAAAATTTATGTAGGTTTATTTGATACGTCTTGCATATGCTCACAGCACAAACTACATTTTTTTCATTAGATGTAATTTAATATTATCTTCAAATCTTATGTTTACAGTACAAGTATCGTGTGTTTCTGTTACGAGATGTTTGAAAGTTCCTGTAATATGGCCTGAGTGTCTAAAGCGCTTAAGTCTATTGAGCCACGCGTATCCATCACAACTCCTGTTACCTAAAATTTATTATTAGCTGTATAATACTTGCATGTTACCAACACATTTAAGTTTCAATATGTAATATATTACTACCATCTCCTCGAAAAAAGCAGTATGATTTGGTTTTTCTGAATATCTCTCATATTGATCCAAGTTGTCTTGTAGTTTCAATGTGAGGCTGTCGTAGTTTTGTATTATGATTGCTAGGATTTGCTGCTCTGTCGGAGTGGATAAACTTTCACTAGCCAACCATGCAGCTATCTTTGGTGGAAAATGGTTTACCATATCTCTTACATTCACTAGACAGTTGGTCAATTTTAGGGCATGCTCTTTGTACTCATAAGACTCGCTTGTTGAATATCTGAGCGCTGAAGCAGATTGATAAATACATTTCTTTATGAATATAATTTTTTTTATTGTGCATCTTGTTTATGTAGCTCTACGCTTTACCTACCCATCGCATTTAAATTTGTGAAGATAAGTCTCATCCGTATTATTTCATAAAAGAGTTCATCGTAACTACTCGGAGATGACAGAAACATATCCCCATATGTAATAAACAGATTTAATATATTCACAACCTGTAAAGAGCATAAAAGATTATATGATTCTTGGAAATTCTCCAATTTATCCAAATTTTATTCACCTGTATAGCTAAGGGAAAGATATTCATTTTCTTAATAAGGTGACTTTCATGCGTTGTGAGGAATTTAAGAAGATTTATCAGTGCTGTCCATAAATCTCTCCATTGGTAACCAAGCCTGACACGACATCTTTTTTGGTAACAAAGCAATCTTTGTAATACACCAATACACTGATGATAAAGCTCAAGTGGAAATTTCTTCATCATGTGGGATGTTATAAATTCAACCAGCAGATCTGAAATCGCGTAACACTCATTTCCTGCAATATACAAAAAATAGAGGCTTTGTATTAACATCCATCGTACCAAGCAGTGTAGCTGCTAAGGGTTGTGCAGGTGCCGCTCTGTCTTGTATCTTTCTGTGATGCATCGGCACCCTATGCAATTGTACTCTGAACGCTAAATTAGCATCATGCATTAAGCTGTTCGCATACTGATCTTCTGCGATGCAGCTTAATATCAAAAAGCACAGTTTAACGTTGTTCATTATGGCCTCTGTTCTAATGACCTGCATGACTATGGAGCTAGAATAACAGATAGACTTTAGAATGATGAATGTCGGCAGATGGAACGACTGTAGTGAGATGTAAATCGATGTATCACCAATATTGCAAAAATGTTGCCAATAAATTGAATGGTTGGGCCATGACATCTGGTATTTGTGCACCTGGGGCCACCGCATTAGGGCCCAGCGTATTATTTGGAGAGGGTGGTGCACTGGTATCACTTTGGGTATACGCCAGGGTTGTCACAAAATTACGATTCAAATGTGTGGCCTCGTAAAGTGCCAGAAGCAGGGCGTTATTTGCTCGAACTTGCTGTGTTTTTGCTTCTTCTTCCCCCACAAACATACTTCCTACCATGCTAGTTAAGGAAGACAGCCAGGAGGCTTGTATTTCTAACGGAATATTAATGTTAGCAATGCCTTCTAATAAAGGATCAAAGAAACAAAAGAAGATTATTCTATACCTGCCCTTTGCTGAGCAAATTGCCTACAAAAATCAGTCAGTGAACTTGATATCACTTGTCCATATCCATTGAGAGCTAGTTCATCGTCCAAAATAGATAATTTGACAATATAGGGATTTGTGCTTTCATGTTTTCTATAATTGACTAGAAGCGTTAAGAGTAAGACAACATCATGTCCATGACGATTTCTGGCGGTGGTGTCCCTCAGTAACTATACAATACATATTCAATATTATATCTTTGGTAATTAATATTTGATAATAACATGTAAGGTAATAATAGTCCATACTTGAACCAGTGATTCAAAGACACTATTGAGCATTACATACTCCAATAAAGTATTTTGGCTTACATTGTCCATACCCGTTACGATAATCAGTAATAATTTTAAGCATAGAGCCTTTAAACTATCAGGATACTCGCCTAAAAAATATAGATGATGATACAATGGACATAAGCTGGAACCATCACACAAAATATTTAACTTTCATATTTTTTAAATGAGTATGTACTGCTTTCATAAAAAAGGTTATATTAATAATACTATACCCGTTAAAAAATTGTTACAATGTTGCATCAATGTTGTCATTCTTTGTTCTGCTGAATCAAAACCTACTAAAATATCTATTAAATTAAACCCGCAATCCCCCTGACTAGCTTTCTTATACATAGATTGAATTACAGCCGCTAAAGTTTGTAAAGCGTATACTACTCTGAATGGATGTTCATCTACCAGCGTATCAACACAATGGCAAACCAATGCATTTAAATTTTCCCTGCTGGCATTTAACTGTTCCGACGTCATATGTAGAATTTCACTCTCAATGTGTGGTACCTGGAATGTTAAGTTAAAGGGGAACACATCTTTCCAAATAAATACAACGCAGAGTATATTACTCTTTGACTTCTAATGTTTTTTTTTTTTTTGACAGGAGAAGCTCACAAATGGTGGTCACCCATTTGTGTTTTTGATTCTAATATTCTTGTGTGAAATCAATGGCAATGCTTTTTTCTGTAAATTTCACATTTGTGAAACACCGTTAAAAGATTCACAAATTTATATTGTCATAAAATAAAATGGTGGTTGGAAAGATTATCACTAAATTAATTCAAGTGAGTTACAAAGGCGACAACTTATTGTGTTTGTTTCTCCATGGGAAATAACATAAAAAATCGTGCAATTTGTGGATTTATAGTCGCTGCCAACATGGGAAGTGACAAAATATTATGGGAGAGTATGCTGGTTTCAATTAAAGTGCTTGAAGTATAGAATGCAGACTAGCGAAGCGTGGTTCAATTTTAAATGTAAATTTATGCCAGGTAGCCTGCGGAATGAAATAGAATGCGAAGACCTTCATGATAAGAAGGGTAGGATACATTTTTTGAAAAAGATATCCAATATTAATCTGCTATTCAAATTGACTTTACTCCTTCAACAGGGAAAGACGAATGTCTTCCTCATGAACATCAAATATTAGATAATAAAAAAAAAATGTCGTCTGAGATATTGCACTATTATAAACAAAATGAGCAGAGGTATAAAGACATGGATAAAAAGGATCATTCCGCGTCTACATCTTTGGAAAGTTTGGATAGTTCCTGTAGATCTGATGAATATCCAATAAAACAGAAGAAAGAAAGAGTATATCTTCATGATAGATATAAGCACGTTTCCAAAGAAAATATCAAAAATGCTCGTGAAAAAGTAATGCATATACGACTTGGGAATTATCATTTTATAAGCACATACTATTATGATGACTCTGCTCTAACTAAATTGGGGTTTGATTTCAGGTGAAGCGTTATCAATGATAGTAGGTGCAAATTCCAAAAGTTGAAGTTTTATTCAATAATGCGCATGTACGAAGTAATTGAAAAATATATACAGTACGAATGAAAGCATGGTACCTATTAATATATAAAAATACTATTACTAACCATGGGTTTTATTAGAAATAATTCATTCCAAAAATTGGGATGGGCCAATGTCAAATCCTCCCCTTTAAAAAAACTCTCATAAATAGGAACCAACTTTCCTTTATGCTGACGTTTGGAGCCTGATCCGCTCCGCTTTCGCATAGCCATCGCCATGATGATCTATTGCCTTTTAAACATTTTCTGTATCTAAAAATGTATTGCACAAAAGAATAATATTATTATCTGTCTAAACTATAAGTCTGATGAAAAGATATGTCAAAATCACACTTTCTAATAAAATTATATATATCATCCTGATCAATCCTAACATTAAATATTTTTATACATGTAATATTATAACCTACAAATTCAAGATTCTTGAATTTGTATTATTCAGGCCAATATCAATGTGTTAAAGCTTCTATTTCAATAATAATCATTCGGGTGCAATATAAAGCTGTGGAATATGTCCCAAATTAAATATATTCTGTACATACCAATAACACATGTAATTCTGTAACATTATTGTTTTCAACCTACTTAAAAAAAAATTACTTTAATATTTTTCGATAATAGTACATATATTTTATCGGTCAATTTATCAACAGCAAGTGAAGGATTCGCAGGAGTGAGTTTGTTGGTAACCCTGATTTGTCCCGCTGATTCTGAGGGTCTCTTGCGGAGAAATGGAAAAATCTCGGTTCTTTTTAAGTGCTCTGTAATAAATGTTTTAATATCGTGGAAAAAAGTGACAATTTTGTGAAAAAGTGACATCCACAGACAAGACATATGCGGAACTTCATAACGGCACAAGAGCAAACACAATTTTACCTCAGGTTTGTGTGCAAGATGAACACATATTTCCTCCATTTGTGCGTAGCGTCCCTTTTGCTGTTTGAAACATTTCGATTTATATTCAATGAGTTATAATAATTCCTACTCGGATAGGTGATTATAAAACTATCAGTGATAAGTGTTGGTACATTAACACGCTTTTATTACACTTCTTTTAAACAATAATTAATGTTATCCCCGTTCAAGAGTGAGAAATAAAGTGAGTACTAGAACTCATTATCTACATATTTTTCGACTTTGCTATATATAAAAGAATCTCGTGTACAAGTTTTTTCAAATTAATACTTATTTTATTAGGTAATGCATAATGTTTGTATCATGGCATTTTCGAAAAATTCAAATGCTTTTAAAAGTTATTTTCGCGCCGAGTGTGACGTAGGAGATATGCGCGCCTTCTGTGGGGAAACATAGGAACCCCCTCAAATGTTTCAAATCCTTTTCCTTCACGTAACGCGCCGTTGTCGAGTGCTCCGTAATAATCTTAAAAATTCCGCGCGAAAAGTGTTAATTTTGTGATAAAGTGACGTTCAGAGTCGAAAAACACGAGGGGCTTCGCGAGGTTGAAGGCGTCTATGCAGTTTTACTGCTGGTTGGTGCAAAATGTGAGTAAAGATTTGTGTTCTCCGATCGTAATTCGCGAATCTTTATGTTAACGCATCATCCCCCTAATCCTTCGATTCATTACGATTTACGTCCAAAAAACTTCGGTTTTTTCCACAATGATCGTGCGACTGTTGTGATTTCTATGTAAAATGTTAAGTAATATATATATTTAACTACGTATTACATATAATTTAGAAATATGATGCCATCCTTGTAGAATTCAAATGCGCTTGAGAAATATTTTCGCGCCTTGTGTAACATTGATCACGTGACTCCCCTCCGACCAATCGTAGCTGTCCTTTCAAACATTTCAAACCATTCTTCTTGGGTGCTTCTTTAAGTGACGCGTAATTCTCGAGTGCTCCGTAATAATTTTTATAATTTTGCAGTAAAAAGTGTAAGTTTTTTAAAAAAGTGTTATCCAGAGATGACATACACGTTGTGCTTTGCAAAGCGACAAGTATCGAGGCGATTCTATCCCGGATTTTCGTAAAATGTGAGTAAATGTGTTGGTCCTTCGATGGCCCTTTCTTCTCCGATATTTTACATGCAATGTTTTCCGATATTTTCCATATATTGCGTTGTTATAGAACTATTATTATTGTTTTCTATTAACATAATGTACTTTTGTTATGTTTTTTTTAAAATAACAATCGATATAATCCGTAATCCCGATTTATAAGACTGACATGTAATTACATGTATTTAAAAATTGATTTCTTTACATGATCTTCTCATATGAGGCTATATTACAATTAATGTGTGCACTATGATTATAAATATTTTTAATACAAAAGCTATGCTCTATGCATTACCAGTTTTCTTTTATTCGAATAAGAATAATGCGTCATAAAATCATTGTCGCGTCATTCATACAATAATTTAAAATTGTTAAAATATGTATGTTTATATTTTATTGTACCGTAGAATGTAAACAAACCGCCCGACAATCGCGAAACAAATTGTCCATTGCCCAACGCGCGGTACCGCGGGATCAAATTTCCAGGAATCCCCACCCCTAAATTTCCAGCTCGGCAGCTATCGGTATCAGTAACGAAGGACATTAGTCCTTCAGTGCTCGTAGTGTACGAAAGTAATAGTGCTCGCTCTCCAAGTGTCTCCCAATCGTATCGTGTAGCCCCTATGCGAAATTTATCTTATTCGAAATCATCATTTAACTATCGTATAATGATTCGTTTTTCCACAAACGCGTAAAACCCTCTCGTGAAGTGCACTTATAAAAATACGTGCTGTTGAATGCCGATTGACATCTCGATCAAAGCCAAGCGCGAACATTTAGTATCTCGTGACGATCGTAAATGATCTTTTACAACTCAATTTTCGTTAAATATTCACGCCTTGGTGGTCCTTGCATCATTTCTTGTGTATTTTGACCTTTCGTGCACCTTCATCTAATGTCCTGCGTTTCAAAGCCCCACGCGCGATGACGCAGTTCATCTAACTTCGGTACATGTTCGTCCTTGTTTGAATACGCACTCAAGTTGATAGTACGCGTGTATTTTGTGATAGTTTAGTGTATTTTGTAACTCCGCCATGTAATCGTAACGTTAAAGCGTAGTTGGTTTAGCATTACGATTGCATGCCGGTCCCAAGCCCGGATAAAGGAGGAGGGTCGTCACCGGTGCCTTCTGCCCGGTCACGAAAGCTTCGCGTTAGTTTTCTGCACTCTACATCTCAGTGCTTCTCTTATCTTCAGAGATTTAGTCTCCTAAAATTCATTAATAATACCTTTCCAATTTCTCTACTTAAACCAAGTTTCAACTAAGCTTAAATATATTTGATTAAATTATCGTTGCATTTAAAGGAAAGGTAGAATCATTTCTATTTAAATAACTCTTTGCAGAATACAGGAGGACTACGTATATTTGGAGCATCATTATTTTCCCAAACGCGCACGCACTCCGTTTAAATATTTTTTAATTTTGCCTCATGCAAATACGTAGATCGTTAACGAATATCTCTAATGATTCTTGAATATCTGGAATCAAAAGCATCGGCTACTTAATACTGATTTCTCTTTGAATAATCGATATTTATGAAGCTTAAGTATTGAAGACTATATGTAAATTAGAACGACATATGCTTGGCACATCTTTAAATCGATCGTAAGGGTGGGATATTTTTAAAAAGAGAAACGCGTATTTTTCTGGGTGTTCTTTATTCTCCCCTCCCCTTATTTTCAGGAATTTTTGACAGCCGTGCGTAATGCGGCTTTAGAATCAGTGTTGTTCGCGAAAGGTGAGAGTCTTTCCGCAGTGCATGTGCGGGCGCGGCACTGTGGAAGTCTCGTTTGCAATTTCCAAGTATAAATTAAACTCAGTGCCGATATGTAAAGTCTTGTGCGCGAACGCGATTCAATTTTGTTGTAACAGTGTTAGATTTTTTCTGGAGCGAATCGATAAAAGTGCCTGGACGAGCTGCATTGGACGAGATTTCCATGGGGCGGTACATACTGAAAGAGGACAGGAAAGGAAATAGAAAAGTGAGTATATTAATGAATTTCACTTCTTTTCCATTCAAATTGCTATCCTTGAGTTCACGTTTTAAATAGAATACGAGTAAAATCAATTCATAATTTATTATCGTCCTTTTTCACTATTGGTATTCTTGTCTTACGTCTGAATTGCTTGTTAACTAAATTGCTTACATCTTTAAATGACCAATTTGAGATTTAGAAGAGCGAACATGTTTTAATGATATCCTTTGCTTTGTTACGGGTGAGATCTTATATCATTCTTTCTGATATCAATGAATGTGATCTTTCTTCTTACAGATTTCCGAAGTGGAATCATTGCCCAGGAATCAACCTACTACTGGGAATCATGCAGCGAATCAACACAGCGCTACGAAGCAGTGTCCTGATGCAAAGCTTGGATGCAGCTCCTCAATGCAGCATCTCGATGCAGTGTCCACTATCTGAGGTATTTGAATATGTGGTGACAGGGTGAGTCACTATAATTCACGGTTCCTCCGTGTGCCCATCATGCTGCAGGACGAATGGTCCGAAACAGCACAGGTCACTGGTTGTAATTTTTGATGGTCATAAAAGCGAGCATAGCGACCTTGAGTACCTCTAATTTCTATTAGAGGTACTCATGGGCAGTAATACTCAACACTGTTATATTTCTTTAGAGCAGGATAGGGTCTTCTTGTCCTCGGTTTCGATTCATGTATATTTTTTAACGATATTCGCGTTTTAAATGCTATATACATAAAAATCACTAAGCTACTTTAGATGCTTGACATCATATTATTACATTGGTACATTTTACATCAAAATAAGTATATTGAAATGTTTCTCTTAACTTTTATACCATCCGATACCTTCATGTTTATATTCCATTTGCATCACGTTTGAAAGAATGACTTAGCTTATTGGACAAGAAGGACGCTTCGCGATGGGTAGATCGCAAAATTAAGTATCAGAATATTGTACTCTTAGTGACCTTAATGTCTATATCTTAATGATGCGATCGCCCAATGATTAAGGTACCCCTCCCAATAATCTACTTTTTACCTTTTCAGGGTATTTTTTTTTAAATAAAGTATATTTATCCCCACATCTTCCCTCGCCCTTCCCTCCTTTTTGCTGTTTTTCTGGTTTTTATATTTCAATCAGTCAATTTTGAAATATTGTCTATGAGTAAATGGTAGTCTTGCAATTTTCATTACATATTAACAATGAGTCAATTTAATTCTTTCAATTTAAATATTATACTATCGATGAATAAATTTTATTCTTGTAATTTAAGTCAAAAGTAGCTTCACTAGCCCGCTTAGCTTGAGATATTACTAACTTTTTTAGCTTAGGATTTTCAGCAAAATTAAGGGAAGTACATGAATTTTGGCTGGCCGTATCCATTTTATGCCTGAACTCATTCGCGGGCTCAGTAGCTCCTCGAATGGGTAATGGCAGGTGGATATGGTAAAGTTAGTTGTAAGAATCCATTTTTTTGGCGACTGGCAATGCGAGGGCGATTCATGCACGACGTGATTTCCACAAGTGTGTATGAATGTGTAAGTAGTTAGTTTGTGGAATTTACGTCGTTTATTTCTGATTAGTTTACCCTCTCGCGACAATACTACGTGTTTTACAGAGATTCGATTAACGGAACAAATATTGTTCGTACAATTCAACAATAAATCACGTAACACACGTATCGTACTTTCAAGTATTTGTGAATCTACTCGTATTCTATTTACGCTTCTATAATTCCATCTATTATCAGACGATGTAAGGTTTAATTATCTTACATTAGTAATATCTTAGTAATATCCACATAATCTATGATGTATTAAATGCATCATTAATCGAGTCACGCGTTGTATTACTGTTCCTACCAAGTAAGGTCTATAATTAGAGTCATAGAGTCGATTAAGAGAAAAATAAATGCAATGGTCGTTCCCTTGCCAGTCGATTTCAGCAATTGGTACGTATTTTACAAGTGTATGAATGTTGTTGCACAAACTCGGGTGACGGAGATGTCCCGGGACGTTCTCCCTAGTGTAGGTTCTTGCACCCGGGTTCATGAGTGAGAACCGTGGAGTGTCTGTGTTTGTGAGACTGAGAATGTTGTTGCACAAACTCGGGTGACGGAGATGTCCCGGGACGTTCTCCCTAGTGTAGGTTCTTGCACCCGGGTTCATGAGTGAGAACCGTGGAGTGTCTGTGTTTGTGAGACTGATTTGCCATTTTAAATATAGGTGATAGGCAGGCAGGTAGCTTACTTCTGTGCGTATGTGACTATTAATTATAAGTAGGCAGGGCCAGGGCGGGCCATCGCTTTCTCAGTAGGTATGCGATCGAGCCTGCTAACTGGGTTAGAATTTAAGGGTCAGTATCTGCGTCAATTGGTACAAGTGGGGATACTTGTACCAATTCCCAGCGGGTGCTGACCATTAGTAAGTAAGCGAGCCCCGTGGTCTTAAACCTGGGTGCTCTGATAATCGTAAGTATGCCATGAGAACACCCTGCTCGAGATTCTTTGTAAATGTGCCGCTGTACGGTCGATCATTCGTAGAATGATCGGTCGTGCACGTGCTAGCCACAGAATTAATTTTGCAGAATTCTATTTACAATCAATTCCTTGTATTTGAGAAATTTTCTCAGTCTATTCGAGTCAATGCTTTTGCTTTATTATTTAACTTTCATTACTTTTGCTGTTGGTACATATCTTAATATCTTGGATATCGAATCTTTATAATTCTAATTACTCAAATTTCAACTATTTCAATAATAGTATCAATGATAGCTTATTTAACGATCGAGTCATTTTGCTGTTTTTTAAAGTCGAGATTTTGCATTTCAATAATTTGCTATATGAGATAATACTCGAGCATGAGGGGTGATACGTTCCTGGGGTTTCGCCCGAAGAGAGAAGTGGCTGATAGCCGAAGAGGACGCCGATTACTGCTTAGTCGCTATGCTCGCTTTTATATGTATATATGTATAAGATTCCAGTCCTCCTCAGGAGGAGGTACTGAAGACAACCTCAGGAGGTTGTTAGGCTAAGATTCGCAACCTTACCATTGCATTATCACGAATTAAGTGTAGCTTTGCAAAAATAATCAACGTACAGTAAATGCATTAGATATTGACATATATTTACATTAATATACTTCCATTTTTATAATTTGCAAATGACATATTAGTGACTTCATATTTGAAAGATAAATTTATTCCAAGTCTTAGCTTTTTTCACGTTTCTTTGATATTATTGAAGAAATAACATTGACTGAATACAGATCTCTTGAATATTCATATATTTCGTTCCGTCTTATTATAATGAGATCGATTATATCTTGCAATGGAAGGTTTCGGTCAGTAGTATGTAAGACCGGGAATTTATCGCGGTCGGAATATTGCATCAAATTTCGGTCGCGATTCAGAAAAATATCACTTATCCGAATAATAAATCGTCTAAATACGCGGCTCACATTTTTACTCCGTTTCGCGAAAATCATTCATACTTCGAAAGAAAAAGCGCCCCGGGTGGCTGCTCGGTTTTTCGCTCACATCCGATAAAATAGAGTCACCGAAATCGAAACGTCCATAAAAGTAGCTGCTCGTTTGCATGTCAGCGCCTGTTAAAGAGGCTGCTCTGTTATTTACGTATATGCATTTATAAATATATATACATATGTCTTTTTTTTATAACACAATGGGGAATGCGTGCCAAGCATATGATACAATATTTTTAATGTTTTCGACAATTCTCTTTATTTCATTATTGTAGATACATTTTTTCATTACGCAGGAATTTTATTATAACGTTGATAACCCATTATTTCCTACAGTTTTTATTCCACGCGAGCGTAGGTATCTAAGAATCATTACAGATATTTATACGAGTCCAAAAAAAAAATTGTGGTACCTTTTTCGTGTCGCGATAACGAACGAGTATTGCATTTTTTCATTTCGCGAATTTCTTGATGTAAAACAAAGCTAACATAAATCGCGATTGCTACATTTAAAACAAATCTAACTATCGATGTAATTATTTTGAATTACTAACATCGGATTTAGAGTGGATAATAGCTGCATTTTATTTTGCTTACTTTAAGTCCAACGTAAAAAAAATATTATATTTGAGGTAATTTCACGATAGAAATTTGACTTTTGTTATTTTTGCTCGATATATACGTAAGCCTTGTGTACGGGCTTTGGTTAATTTCATTAATAATATTAAAATCGATTTGAATTTAATTCCAATGTAATGGTAATTTAAAAGATATATCTTTGTTGCCGTTCTGACTTGGTCGTTCTTTTCTTGCGCGTCATTAAAATATTTTATAAATATTTTCATGGAAAGTAAAAATCTGAATATAACAGATGCACTGACAACGTTGAGCGCAGAGACGCTTACGTTTGTATATTTTTGAGTTGTAAGATACAACATGTCGTATCGTTTCTTTTTTAAATATTAACGGTTTATTATACGGTTTATTAATAGCAATAAAGTTTGTGTTTCAGAATATGTATGAGCTTTCATCTCCATAAGTGTTCGCAATTTTTGTCTGGACAGGAGGAGCGAGAAGTATTCCTACTCTTCTTTTTGGAATATTTGGTCATATCTTCAAGGTAAAAGTTACTTTTTGATATTAAATTTTTATCGATATTTTGTCAAATAAATTAAATTTAATTTAATTTGATCCTTTTTGATATACAGTTTAACGCAATGGTTTTTTCTAAAATTATAGGCAATTATTTAATGAAGCACAAAGCTTTACTTTGTTTCAGAAAGGGGACCATCCATGCCATCATCTTTTTTCCCGTCTTCTGAGAATCATAAGCAATGTTCTTATCTTTTTCAGGAAGCACGATATCTGCATTTTCTCACTTATTGTATTTTCTTGTGTGTCTCACCCCTCTCTTACCCCCTTATGCCCATTTTTATACTGTCTAACATATTGATAACCCGCTTTTCCCTTGACTAGCTTTCAGCTTTGGTACCGAAGAGAGAAGAGAGAAGAAGGAAGAACGAACAACAATCTTAGTATTAAGTTTTTGCATGATCTTTACATAAAGATGTACATATATGTAGGCGAATGATTGGATCTAGTTTAAGGTGTGCTATTCGATATTTCAAGCGTAAGCAGTGCAATTCTTTTTCTTTCCTCGCGTCGCGATTTTCTCGTTTCATCTCTTTACTCATCACCCTTTCATCCTTTTGTCACTGCTTACGCCTTCGAAAGCTGCATGGGCGACCGAATAGATCGAATGTTTGGCGTATTCTTGTAAGGTAGAATGCGTAGGTTTGGTTTAGATAATTGCATGCGTGGAGTGGTAATTTAGTTAATTGCATGCGTTGCATGGGGGGGGGGGGGGGTCTCTAGTCGCAGCAACCTCCACGTGGTGAGACCCGGGCAATCGGTATTTTTCGCGATCAAAGTACGTTCTCAAGATCGCGAAGAATAGCGAGCTAATAGCTGCGAATCTTTGTCGGTATTCCTCGCGATAGAAGCATGCTCTCAAGATCGCGAGGAATAGCGAGCTAATAGCTGCGAGACTTTGTAAAATTTACTTGGACATATTTGTCGAGTAGGAACATTATATATAGAATTGAGAATTATCAAGCGATAAACTCGTTGAGAGTAAGAGAGGCGCGATAAGAGCGAGTGAGATACGTTGAGTTGTCGGAAAGGTAGGGAATTAGCGCGGGCACTATGCCGTTAGCGCGGGTTCATTTCTCCGGGGCTGCTCGATTTCTCTATTGAGTCAATTCCCTTATGAATGATAGAGTATTTACGAGGGGTAAAATAAAATTACGAGACATCCCTAAAGTTGAATGACAGGGTGCCATTGCACATTCACGTATAGTGCCATATCTGATGAATGGAAATGTGACCATGTGACCAAGATGTCGGCGCCCAGGGTTGTATTCTTTTTAGGTTAGATTCGATTTCAATTATATTGTAATGCATTGCGTAAACATACGTCATTCCCAAATCCCTTCCACCGATTTATAATAAAACTCGTGTACAAACATCCTTGAATTTGTATCGCGCGCGTGCCAGGCGCCGACAAATAACTTCTGTTTACAGAAAGCAGTGTTCATTGGTCAGAATGAAAAAAAAAAACAAAGGATTTCTTAAACCGATAATGAGATACAGTACTGAACGCGTTGTGCCGGTCGAACGAAATCTGCTTCGAACGTTAAGCGGTTCTTTAGCAGATTCGTGCGCACTTGTCTTTGCCGGTACTAGAATTTTTCCTGCTAAATAAATTTTAACATTTAGTAACATGTTACCGGGCCCGAAATTATTTTGGCAATTGAAACAAAGGTACTTCATAACGTTTAACGATAGCTTAACATTTATATACATTCTGAGATTTATTTCAGATCTCAGCTAACACTAGCCAGGATTATTGCTTCGAATTATGTAGATACTTGTAGAGCGCAATCTTCATACAAAAAGCATGGGTCCTCTGGGGATAAAGATAGATTTAAAGAATATTCTTACACAAAATATAGCACACCCATCGCAATTATTGCTTCTGTCATCGGCTTTTATTATCTTTCTACTCCATCACTAAAAACGACATATGCTCTCACTAAAACAAAAGAAACAGAATGTGGAGAATTAAGAAAAGATTTGCAGACGTATACATTGGAGGAAGTAAGTCAGCATGATGATAAAAAGAAAGGAATATGGGTAACGTTTAAAAGGGGAGTGTACGATATTACAAACTTTGTCGAGAAACACCCTGGTGGACCATCAAAGATAATGATGGCCGCAGGTGGTTCTATAGATCCATTTTGGATGATTTTTGCTAATCACAATACCCAAGAAATATATGATATATTAGAATCTATGAGAATCGGCAACATATCGGAAGAAGACGCACAGTCGAACGGCAGCAATCTTGATGATCCGTATGCAAAGGATCCTAAACGTCACAGAGCCTTAAAAGCTAATGGTAACAAACCATACTGTGCTGAACCTCCACCCTTTATGCTTGCCGAGAGTTTCATTACTCCTACGTACGTACAAGAATGGATTTATTATCTAATTTGTATTCAACAACAAAAGGGTATTGCATCTATAAAAACAAAATATAACTATATTGCAGGGAATTATTTTATGTTAGAAATCACTTGCCTGTCCCAGAGATAGATTTAGAAAACTATACGTTAGAATTAGATGTAGATGACACCTCGCAAAAGTCACTGAATTTTGAAGAGATCAGAAAGTATCCGAAGTATACCATAACAAGCGCAATTATGTGTGGTGGTAATAGACGTTCAGAAATGGCACAGGTAAAATGTACAGTTCATGTAAATTACAACTGGCAAAGTATCGCATAAGATATGTTTCTATGATGATAGGCGAAGCCGTTGAAAGGTCTCAGTTGGGGAATAGGAGCTATTGGAAATGCTACTTGGTCAGGTGCACGATTATGTGATGTATTGAAAGATCTAGGAATAAACGAGGATGATTATGCTCATGTACAGGTACCTCGTTTATTACAAGCATTTTTGAAGTTGAAGATCTGTTATGTTCAAGTTTAACAACATAGCTTTTGTTACACCAGTTTGAGGGACATGATTTAGATCCATCCGGGACTCCGTATGGTGCAAGTATACCTATCAGTCGAGCCATGGATCCTAGAGCAGATGTGATCCTAGCTTATGAAATGAATGGACAACCTATTTCACGTGACCACGGATTTCCTATTCGAGTGGTTGTTCCTGGCGTTGTTGGTGCCAGGAATGTAAAATGGCTCGGTAAAATACTTAGATAATTCATATAAAAAAAAACAGCTATATAAACAGACACAAATCTTTTCAGCAAGAATAGTCGTCTCAAAAGATGAGAGCCCATCGCAGTGGCAACAGGGTGATTACAAAGGTTTCTCTCCAAGTACAGATTGGAACAATGTAGATTTTTCTAAGGCACCTGCAATCCAAGAAATGCCCGTCATTTCAGCTATATGCACTCCACAACCAGCAGAGATAGTTAAAGTCATAGAAGGAAAGATAGATGTTAAAGGTAACATGAGACTATTTTATCTTGTACGTGTTCAAATATTTATCTAAGAATATTATAGGTTACGCATGGTCGGGAGGTGGACGAAAGATTATTAGGGTAGATGTAACAAACGATAAAGGTAACACTTGGCATATTGCTGAATTAATCGGCGAGGATTCCAATGCCAAAGAGGGTCGTTATTGGAGCTGGACATTATGGAAAATACAATTGCCGGTAAGTGAAGGAAGCGAGGAAATTGAAATTTGGGCAAAGGCAGTGGATGCATCATACAATGTACAACCAGAGGATTTTAAGAATATTTGGAATTTACGTGGTCTCTTATGCAATGCGTATCATAGGGTTAAAATCAATGTACAACACTAAATGTTTTGTATATCTCAGAACATACAGAAGACGATTTTCTACCTTATTTATTATTTCGTATTTACATCGTCAATGCATTTGTAGAAATAAAGCATTAAATTCACGTTCTCATGTTTACACATGGTTGCAATCACTGATACTTAATTTTGTAAAATATTCCTTTACACCTTCTATTGTAATACAACTTAAGCTTTCTAAGTTATGAATTTCAAATAAAGGTGTTGAT
Source organism: Ampulex compressa (assembly GCA_038496175.1). Lineage (NCBI taxonomy): Eukaryota > Metazoa > Arthropoda > Insecta > Hymenoptera > Ampulicidae > Ampulex > Ampulex compressa. Next base: position 338,529 of record JBCFXI010000022.1, on the reverse strand, counting down.
TGCATGGCAGCTTTACCAACTATAATGATGTAGGGAAATCCAGTTGCGCGGGCATGTAAATGTCGTTGACCTATTGTCAAGGATACTCGGTCATCTAGTATGGTATCAATTTTCAGTTCGTTTAATATATCTATTATGTGCTGCACATATTGCATCGCACTTTCTTCGTTACTTCCTGCCTATAAAATATTTTTACACTGATAATGAGCATACGATTCGTTAATCATTTATTACCTTTGGAGTTATGAGACATGCTGTGTAGGGGGCTAAATTTTTTGGCCATCGTAAATAATCGTTGGTTGATAAAATATCAACAGCTACTGAAATAAGACGACTTAACCCAAGTCCATAACATCCCATTGAAAGGGGCTTAGTTTTATTTTTTTCATGAAAAAATGCCCTTAAGGGTTCTGAATACTTAGTATCCAAAAGGAATGAATGTCCCACCTAAAGTTAAGGAGTCAATGCATTTTGTTCGATGACAAATATTTCATTTAATTTGAATGATATTCTACCTCCACAGCCTTGTGCTGATTAAATACATTCTTGCACTTTGGACAACTACTCGTGTCATCAATAACTTTGTTAAAGCTATAGTTACAGGTTGGACAGGACAATACAATATCTTCTCCAATATCTGTTAAGTAATGATATTCGTGCGATACTTTGCCACCAATCACACCAGTATGACCAACAGCTGCAATTTTATTGAAGATTATTTAATTCCTACTTTATTAGAGGTAGTTAAAGTATGGTTATATAGCTGCTATTTGTACCCTTCAAAAATGGAACTCCAATCTGTTTAAATATATTATCGTACACATCGCACACGGATTCATAAGTTTCTTTTGCTTTGTCTAAATCTGTATCAAAAGTGTACAAGTCCTTCATGATAAATTCCCTGCTGCGCAAGAACCCCTGGCGTGGTTTCATTTCATCTCTCCATTTGCTAGATATTTGGTACAATTTCAGAGGCAATAGCTTGGGTGACAAATGCCCTATTAGCGATATTAAATTGCAAATAGATTCTTCGTGAGTCTGAGGCAAAGCACGACATGTATTATTGATTATTGCTACCCTCATGGCTTGAGTATACTCTTGTCTAACTCACCGGATTCAAAATGTACTTTTTGCAATGCCGATCCTTCAGTACAAATAACTCTGCCTGGTTGTTTTCAAACTTTTTTGTGGTCTTCCATAAATTGACCTTAGATAAGGATGGAAGCAAGATCTTCTGAGCGCCTAGTCTCTGCATCTCAGATTCTACGAGAAGTGACAACTTCTCCAAAACACGTAAGCCTAAGGGCAAAAATGCGTAAAATCCTGTAGACGTTGACTTTATGATTCCATACTGCGTCATAAGCTGAAAGTATATAAAAATAAGAAATGGGAGTATCGTCTTCGTAAACAATATTGAATTCTGTTAATCAAATTCTGTTCTTTCTCAAAGAAGAAATAAATTAAATGCAGACATTTGTGCAATTATCACAATGAATTAAGTATCTATAGAAAGTCAGGCTATGTCGTCAGGAGTCTATATCGCGTACCCTGTAACCCTTGGATAAGTTCTCGGATTTGTCTATTGCATCACGAGATTTTAACGCCATGGGCTGAAATAATTTTGAGAGCCTGGTTATGTTATTAATCGAAGTATTTGCCATTGTTTAGCAAGTGAATTAACGGAATGCGAAGCAATCCTTTCGATCAGCTGAGTTTTGCTAGTGGTTTCGTAGAGTATACGATAGATGGACAACCCGTATGAGGCGAGGGCCCAGAGTAGTTGACAGATTAAGCTTTAGGTTATCTTTCGCGAATAATATTTTTCCCGAATGTCGCGATATACAGCCCCCTCAAGGAAGCTTCAAGCAGGCTGTAACGCTCGACGCCGATGATCCGCCTTGAAATTCCGGCACGATGAGGTAAAATCGGAGCAATCCTCCCTGTGTCGCGTCCTTTGACCTTCTGAGATGGATGATTTAAAATCTGAATTCTCCCCTCGCTTAACGCGAGTATCGTCTACGAGAGCAGATGAGGAGATTAATATCGGTGTAAACGCGAATGCCAATTTTATAAAGGAAGATGTAGAACTTACAGGTATATCAGTGTTAATGAGAGCTCTGTATAGACACAGCTGTTATGCCTGTCGTACTACCAGAGAAGAATTCGGCATTATTCAGTTATTTTTCCAGCTTGCACGACTGCAAACGATGGGGAGCTGCAGCTTCAAGAAGTAGTCGAGGATGAAGCTACGATGCAGATTGATGCTAATACAGTATTAATAAATAATCGAGACACAGAGGACGAGCGTTGCTCGTCGATGGAAAGGCTCAGTATTAATGCATTAGCTATTACAAATAATATGGACTCTCATATCTCCGATGCTGTAGTCAAACAGAATTTAATGCATTTCGTACCCGTACCTTTTTTGAGCGAATCATCTGATACGGATTTGAGTGAATTAGAACCAAAAGTAGACACGACTTCCCATGAGAGAGCAACAGTAGGTAGCGACGAGGAAGAAACGCTTTTTAATAATAATGTATGTATATCGACCAATTCTATTGACAATGTAACAGAGTGCAAAGATAAGACAGATTATCCGAATATATTGAATGAGAAACAGAATGTTGGTGGCAAGGAAAGTGAAAAATTTTTGGAGAGTTCCATGGAACCTAAAAAGACATCTAATCATTCCACCGTTCGACCAACATTGGCCGATGACGGTCGGTTAGTAAAAATGTCGCTGCCCACAAATCCAATCAATCTAATGCAGTCTAATGCTCAGTTTCTAAATAAAAGCCGAAACTTTTTGAATTTTATTACGGAGAAGTCAGCTAATATAATGGAAAAGGCTTTACTGCCCCAACATCTGGTGATAAAACAGAATTCCACAGTACATACGCTTATGCCATGGTCTGTTGTTGAATTCTCCGTACCTGACATGAGTCCCAGAGTATCTGATTTACCAAATAAAACCAAAAATATTACGGATCTTAGAGGTTTTTCTACGGAGAGAAAAAATGAGAACTTTTATCCCCCTCAATCTAGTATTCCAGAGTTTATGAACGTTAAACAAGATGAGAAACAGTTAGGATCGGTCAATGACGAAGATGCTATATTACAAGATGATGCAAATAGGGAGGTATCCACCAGAGAAAAAGTAAATAAAACAAATAGCGTACACGATCCTAATGCAGAAACTAATGACAATACTGGAGAAAGCCATAAGTATAAGGTACCAAACTCCGAGGACAATAATATTAATACTCTATCTGACCTGGAGATTATCAATGCATATGCAAAAGATCTACCGGAGATCGATACAAAAGATGGAAAAGACTTGCTGCGACATCCAACATTTCTCGCTTTGTTAAAGGAACGTGCAAACCTAATGGCCAAAAATATAAAGATAACTGAAAAATTAGAGGAAGCAAACCTCAGGCTGGAAGCTGAGAGATGCGGGCAAGCCTTTACTGAGCAGATACAGAATTTAGAAAAGACAGTGGACAGGTTGACGTTCGAGTTGCGCTCCTCATTAACGTCACAGGAGGCATACAAAAAGGAATATATCGCTGCTAATAAAGAGCGAGAAAATATGGTAATGAAATATGCAGTAGGTGAAAAGCAACTGATAGATACGCAAAAGTATATAAAGATCCTATTCTATTCTCTTTCATAACCATACTTTGATATATTTATTTTTCATGGTAAATTTTCAATAGAGCACGGGATAACGCGGAGTGTAAAATCAAAGAAATTACAAGGGAGCATGAATTGCTACAGAATAAACTGCGTCAGTCTCAAGGTGAGCGTACTAGGATATGCAATATTTTGGATGGAAAGTGCAAGGAGTTAGCGGATTTGCAGCGAGAAGTTGAAAGGCTGAGGGAGGATCTAAAGATGCGAGACGTAAAGTTAAAATGGACGCAGACTAAGCTCAAGACTGAAATGGATGTACAAAAGGAGACTCAACAGAAATTGGACAAAGCTGTGGTAATGACAAACTCTTAGGCACAGATACTTTATTTCAATTACTTAAATCGATCATAGATCTTTACTTTCTACCGTTGAATATAATGCTCGAATCAGAACCATTGTAGCGATGTAGGATAGTAGTAATCTTACGTTTTCAGGCTAGGATCAACGAAATGAGAGACGAGTGCGAACAAGTGCGGCGTGAAAGCCAAGAGTCAATTCGTAAATTCCAGCAATCGGAAGAGAACAAAGCAGTTACATTGGATCAGCAATTGAAGGAGCAACAGGCGCGCTTGATATTAGAGAGACATGTTATGGAGGACAAGGAGATGCTGTGTCTACGTCTACAGAAAGAGGTGGATGCTATGAAGAATACGCAACAAGCTCTGATAGAGGAAAATAATAGCCTGAGTTTAAAAGTCCAAGATTTTGAGAGGAACAAATCAACCTATGACTGCGACTTGAATACCTTAAGAACAATTGCTGAACAGAGAGAAAGGGATGTCAGCGACTTACTCAGTAAAGTAACAGAGCTGGAAAATCTGAAGCTACGATTGCAAGAGTTAGTATCCCTCGTATGCTCAAGAAAAATATACACAGATCTAATCCCAATATCCATTTTTATATAAAATCTATCTTTGCAATCATAGGAAGAATGACTCCCTGACACCGATGGAGACAGAGGTAAAGCTCTTGCGAAGCGTAAACGAGGAGCTACGATGCGACATGGAGGCCTGTCGGCAGAGAGAGGCCGATATGCTGGAATTTACTCAAAAGTTAACTGACAAAAATGTGCAACTGCAATCCGAGTTTACCGCAATCGAGGCAAGGGCTAAGAGGTTAGAGAAGGAGCACGGCCCACTGCATGAGTATATAAGCAAGCTCAATGAGAAGATAAAGTGTTTAGAAGCTAAATTAACGGAGGAGCAGAAGGTGAGGACAGAGGAGTGTGAAATCTTGGCAAAGCACATTGCCGAGCAGACACAGTTGGCCCAGAATTTGGCGCAGAAATTGGAGGACAGTCAGGGGGAGAACGCAGTGCTCAAAAGGAAGCAGCAGATCTCTATGAAGGAGATGACCAGGGAGTTGCAGCAGTGTCGTAAGAGATTGGAAGCCTTTGAAGCAACCTCACCCTGCAATTCGTTGGACGTTACCTCCAGGGCTGGCTCCAATGTTTCTCTGAACACAGGTACCTATCGTCGTACAACCAAGATTTTGAACTTTCTTCGAGACCAGAAGTCATAGAGTATTTTTCCTTTCAAATTAGGCGATACTTTGAACGGTGCCTTATCGGACAATAGCACTAACGGCGAACAAAATGTGAATTCCGGGGAGCCCAGTAAGCAGGCGCTGATAGACCGCATTTTAAAGTTGCAAAAGGATCACGTAAGGCGGGCCGAAAAATTAGATTTCTTGGAGGAACACACCAGAACTTTGGTGGAGGAGTTACAGAAGAAGACGAAGATAATTCAAAATTATATTCTGCACGAGAATTTTGGTGCTATGGGTAGCAACGAGAGGGACAGACACAAGGTAGGATATATCTCTACCATCTGAATCAGATCGAACAACATCGCGTAACTTCTCTTAACGTCATTAAATATCATCGCCCTTTCTTCCTTGTATAAGCATATCAAAAGCAGGAGAAACGCGGTAAGTCTTTCTCATGCTTTCTATTTCTCCACTTCCTATTCTCGGACCGATACAACCGGACACCAAATCTGTATTCCGATACGTTAGATCGTGGCACTAAATTTTTAGCTAGAGCTAGCAAAGCACGGCGGTATAATGGCCTCGGTCTACAATCAAAGAGTGTCCGACGAGAACATGACACTGGAGCTGTCCTTGGAGATAAATCAAAAGCTGCAGGTGGGGCTAGAGGACGCTCTGCTGAAAAACATCACGCTAAAGGTAAGCCTTCCCCTTTCCTTCTTTGCGGCTCAATTTATTCTATGCTTCTACCAACGAGAAATAAGCACTTCTCATATGACTTTGCTGTGCTTCGTTTGACGCAGCATCGATCTCTTCGTTGGACTTATTCTCGATGTTTCATCCACGTTCGTCATGTGTGCAGGACAACGTCGACACTCTCAGCAAGGAGGTAGCGCGGTTGATGATGCACGGGCAACAGAGGCGAAGCGCGACTTAAAATCGGTACTTAATCGCACGAGGGGTTGCGTTTGGCGGAAGCGAGGGAAGGATCGATTCCTCGGTCGAGAATCGTTCTTGCCATATCTAGTCAGAAATTGACGTACTTTCACGGGATCGCTATCGACCGTCGGACAGAGAGACGAACACAGACGTAAGAGACAAACACAAAGTGCATTTCATCTCCCATAAGCGTCGCAGTCGCGTCAGACGCGATCTTAACGATGGACTTCTGCCCTCCTTCCTTTCCACACTCCCATTGGACCTATTAAATTAAGACTATTAAAGCGTCGATATCGCGTATATACCCTGCATTCCTTGGATACATACGGATCTTAATACCAAAATGCACGAAGCAAAGGACCGTGCTGTACGTAACTCCGTAGGAATCTGTAAAGCTCCTGTATACATAGAAAAGGATATTAAATTTTACGTCTAACATGCCACACCTTGCAGAGTTTCTTGATCCATTATATTAGGTGTACCACTTTGCTTTCCGCAGTGTTCCTATACATGGTTTTAGCTATTGATAACCAGTTCTTCCAACGTAGGATGCGTACGCTGCCCGAGACATGGGAGAAAACAGTGGCCAACGATGGACTATACCTTCGAATGGGTAAATGTTTCAGCAGTTTTTTTTTTGTACGATAAAGCCTCGAATTTCAGAAAAGAACCGACGGAAGCAAAGTTGTACACCTAAGACACCTCCAGATTTATTTATTATTCCACGGGTAGGAAGTTTGGCGGTAGGAATACATCGATCGAGCCAATAGAATTATGAATCGCACGAAGACCTAGGAGAGCCTCGAGCCCTTTAACTCACCTGCATTAAGGCGTTGCAATGTGCGAAGGGAATGATGACGAGGACGTAGGTTTGCTCACACGTTTAATGACAACCTGTACTACATAATATAAAGTATTTGATTATAACAAGACAAAGCAGACCTCGTGACTTTGTGATCTATATCATCTCTCAGGTAGTTACGAAACTATTACATTTTAACTCCATCTAACGAGAGGAACACACCTATTATTCGCAGCCGATCGAGCTACGTGCCGCAAAAGATGATCTCCGTTAAGACACATGATTCCCCCGAACCGGTAATTTAGCTCGCCGTTTGCGCCGCTTCGCCCTTCTCTATGTACAATCATCCACGCCGCTCACTACCGTAATTTACAATAGAAAGACGGCAAGTAAGTATTGACCGGGATTAAATTGGACGAAACAAGGTTTTGCGATGGATATTGCTTCTTTGTACATTGTATTCCGTTTGCGCGCACCGCGAGGACTTTTACGCGTTAATCTCCTTGGAATCCCTCGGGAAGAGGAGTTCCCAAGGAAGACTCCAGGACAGGCGACGACGAGTTCGTTGTGGAACAGAGCGAAACGGAAGAGGCGATTGGGAATGGAGGAGGGCCACGTTCCTTTCGTTTTCAACCGCTTTTCGGCATCGGCAGCTGTGATCCTTTGGCCCCGGCCTTACCCTATTTTAACCCTTTGAGCGCTATGCACGCGGATATGTGACCGAAGTGAGTATTATCGACAGAATTCGGGCCTCAAAGGGTTAAAGTAACCTTCGAATCATCGGCACTAGGGTGTACAAAATATCGCCTTCCCCAGAGTAAATTCTCCAGAGGTGATATTCAGGATTGGAGCTCCTTTCGTTCTTTCTATTTTTTTTTTTTTTTTTTCTCGAGCACAGAGAGATTCACCAGGCTCGTCGTGGGGCCGAGCTCCCGATCTCGCCTTCATTTTCCCCGGGCGAATTGATTTCCACCCCTTTGCCGCGTTAACTCGTCGCCGAGTAAATCGAAGCTTCGGCCCGTTACGCCCGGGAAACCTGGGCGGAGGGTGGAACGGAGGAAGGGTAGGCTGGAGTCTCGTTGCCCGAGAGGGCCCTCGTCGAGAGGTGGAAACGCACCCCCGAATGCACGAGAGCAGCGTTTCGACGATCCTTGGATACCAGTTAGCCGATCGATCCCGCTCCTAGGGGCTGTGCTCGTCCCACGAGTGCGTTTCGAAATTTGCCAGGCACGGCTCGTCGATCGAGCCCCGTTCACGTTCTACCCGCTGGATACACGCGTAGGGTGAAATTTTGCTGGTGGACGGAACAAGAGCTCGGTCGGAAGGCGGTGCCCCGCAGCTGCACACGCACTGTAATACGGTGGTTACGGTGCTGACGGTGGGCAAGTGGAGAGGGATGGAGGTGCCAGAGCCAGGAAGGACGCTAGTAGCCCCGGGACCCGGGTCGATGAACTCTGCACGAATGGAACTACTTAATCGTAACCTTGATCGTTTCCCTCTGCGCGTACTTTCCTCCAGGGCTCAGCCCTTTACACTCCGTACCACCGTTACAAACTTAATTAACGTTAGTACCGTACGCCAACTCGCTGTACCGCTCCCGCGTATCCCGTTAATGCGTCGTGAACCGCTGATCGGCGTTTTATTAGAAAAGACTCGGAATGCGAAGATATATGTAATCGAGGAGTAGGATCCATCTCCGGTAGATTCAAGAGTGCCTTGAGTAACACGCTCCTGGGACTTGAACCGCCGAGTGGTGGGGACGAAGCGCATTACCGTGCCAAACAGCTCCAGAGCCCGAGTGAAAGGTCTGATTTTATTTTAAGCTTGGCGTCGCGACGAAGACGCGAGGAAGGGTTTTTTAAAAATCGAGCAGAGCCCGATCCTCGATTCTGCGGCGTGTTTTCGTCCTCCTCGAAGCATCGGTCCCGCGCACGCTTTTCGGCAGGGGAGAGAAAAGGGAGGATGAGAGCAGACGAGAGATAACTCCGCGTGGGCGTGGGAGGGTTTCCCGCAGAGGGGCCGACGAGAGAAGGGCGGTGTAGACGAGAGAGAGACACGGGTGGACGGGGGTAGATCATTACGGCTATACCGGCATCGTAAAGGGGATGAAAAGCGAGGGAGAAATTGCATAAGGCCAGGAGGAACAATATTGCTATCCTGAAAAGGATACCTCCTCGCTACCACTCCGAGGAAGCGAGAGACAAGCGGATGAACCGATAAACAGTAGCTAGACCGACGAAAAAGGTGCATGCACAAAGCCCCCGGCCCCTCTCCGTCTCTCTCCCTCCTCGACGCAGCGGAACCAGTCGGAGGAAGAGAAACAGAGACAAAGCAACGTCGAGGCAAGAGACAAAGGGAGGCGTTACGATGTCTCCTCGGAAAGGGAACTTTGGAAAATCGGGAAATACGGTGCGGAGGCGGGGGATGGAGTCCGGACGAGGTAGTAGCCGCGTCGAGGGGGGCAGGTGGTGGACGAGGTGTGGCGATGGTTAGAAGAGGTTGCTCGAAGCGGGGCGACGAAAAGTTGAGAAAGAGAGGCCGCGAGGGCCGGAGAGAGAAAGAGGGCGGTGAAAAGAAGCGTTGGTCGTCGTCGTCGTCGTCGTCGTCGTCGTCGTCGTCGTCGTCGTCGTCGTGGTGGCAGTTGGTGGTGGTGCGGGGAGAGAGAGGAAGGCAGGCGGAGGAGGAGAACAGGATCGTGCGGAGAGAAGGTGGACTGGTAAAGGGAGGAGCCGGAGCGGGGCAGGGGGCGAGGTAGAGAGACGTGGCTCGTGGAGGGAGGACAAGGGGTGTGGGGTGAAAGAGCGGTCTAAAGCCCACCCTCTCTCCCCATAAATTCTAAGAGCCGGAGGGGTTTCCGTTAAAGCCGAACTGCTGGTCCGAGAGGACACCTCGGGGGCTTCTTAAAGGGGACAGAGCGTTCCGCGAGCGTTTTCGCGCCGCTGGGATATGAGCATATCGCCTTAAAGCACCGCCCGTTTTCTCTACCCTCGTGGATTACTCTCTCTCTCTCTCTCTCTCTCTCTCTCTCTCTCTCTCTCTCTCTTCTCCTTCCCCATTTTCCCCGAAATCGCGAACTCGAGGAACGCTCTTGTCCTCGAGGATCTCGCGAATACGAATCGCGTCCACTATTTTAAACCGCTTAAAAACTGACGAGCGCTCTCGCGTTGTGTCAAAAATATCTATCGTGCGCGCTTTGAGAATCTCGCTCCTCGATTTTCTAAATTGGTTAGCGCTAGAGCCACGAGCCACTGTTCCGATGTATCGCAAATATTCGCAGAGGGGAGGAATGAATGGATTGCTTCGACGATCGACGCATCGCGATAACGTAATGGAGAACCGCGCGAAAATGCGGGATCGCGAATTTGGGGACTCTTCGGGAAGAAATTGGTCGTCGGTCTGGCGGGTCTCGTAATTCTAGCGCTAAAAGGCGTCCCAAGGACGAAAAGCGAGGGAGGAGAGTCGGCCTCGAGTCGGTTCTCCAGGACGATGCATAAATCTCGAAGCGCGACTCTCCTCTACCCCCTTGGCGGTCCGACCATTGCCAGGCATGATCCCCTTGCGGATAAAACCGTGCCCGTGCGGCCGTTCTCGACTCTCCGCGCGGGTCTAAAAGTGTCAGGGTAATAAGGGCAGAGAAACTCTGGATTTTTGGCCGAGAAGCACGAGGATAAACCGAGCCCCCCTCCTCCTCCTACCCCCCTCGAAAGTGCGTGGTGATTATAAATAAGGCAAATCATGATAAACGTAATCTGAAAAATGGTGTAATCTGCGAGAATAACAGAGATAATAATGAAGGCGATTAATATTTTAATAATAATAATAATAATAAAGATAATAATAAAGGTAATAATAATAATAATAATAATAATATTAATATTAATAGCGGTAGTAGCAGTATCGATAATAATAACGTGTAATGTTTGGCATCGTTATATTCGCGTCTGTACAACAATTCGCTTCGAAGCTCCGAATGCTGAAAAGTATGGTTTGGTAGTGAACGCGCTCTCGACAATGCCGCTGCGGCTCTGAGCGTTCGTCCACCAACGACGGCCCTTCCTCCTTTCTTGGCCAACAATGACGACGGAAACGATGGTAATGACGAGAGTGCCAAAGCCGCAACCGCAGATCGAAGCTCAGCGATCGGGGAGAAACCTCGAGGGGCCTTTCTTCGAGCGTCGAGCTTCCGAAGAGAAGCCAGGACCCATCCTCGATCTCTGGGGGAATGAACCTTTCGCGGAAAATCGCTAAATTTCCGCGCGATCTACCTCCTCGAGGATCGATCCCGAGATCTCGCTGGTCGGTCGCGACACGTGTCCAGAAAAGTGCGAGAGGAACGTCTCGAGGAATGGTTCGCTTCGAGAGTTCGTCCCGTCGGTCTCGTTTCGAATCGAAAAGTCGAAAAGTCGTGGAGCGCGAGAGCGGAGGACGGAGGAGCATTGGGAGCGGTTGGATGGAGAATCGATCGAGGGCTGGGGATGGAAAGGGCGCGGACAAGTCTCGCAGAGGACTCGAGCCAGGGGCGGAAGGGGCTCTTGAGCCTTTATTCCTCTTGGGTCTGTAATTCGCTTTAATTCAAAATTCCATACAGATTATTAAAGAAGGCGATACACTGACGGGTATTAATACGTATATATAAGTTCCATGCGCTGGATCGCCGCCGATTTGCTCTCCCAACGACAGAGATATATCCCGACGTGTCGCTCCCCAAGGAGGGGCACCGCTTTTCCTTCCGACAGGTCGCGTCACTTTTCTAGACACGGATGCTTTAGCTTCGGTGGAAGTCCTCGTGGCCGGGGAGGATTTATTCCCTATTACGTATCTTAGTACTGACCTTGCAATTTTCTTAAGCGACGCGTACAGCTTTTTCGCGCTGATCTCACCCGCCTGCGAAGCAAACTCGTCCGTTTGCAAGAGGAACTTTGTTTGCAAGAGGCCGATTTTGTTTTGCAGAATGGTGCATTCGACGTGGAAAATCTGTACCGAGACGAGAGATCGGTTTCGACGCGGATCCCTCTCTCTCCTCTCTCCTTCTCTCTATCGCTCGCTGGTCAATTGGTCGATCCGGCTCCCCTGATATCCGAGACGTATCCTGCCCGTGCGCGCGCCCATGTCCACCGAGAAAATATCCCCGTTTCCGCGTTCCTCCGCCCGTGTCCGTGTGCGCGATTAACGCAGATCCAATTTGGGAGATACCGTCCGCGCGGGGCTTTCCCTTTTTCTCTCGGGAAAAGGAAAAGAAGAAAAGAAAAAAGAAAAAAAAAACGCGTGCGTCCTCTCGATCGCCAATCGCAAAGCGCCTCATCGGCCAGGGAAGATGCGCGGTTCCTCGCGTGCATCTCGCGCGTCCGCGGAGCTGGCGACGGAGCGATGCGCGCGGAACAAGGCGAGTCGAGTACCGCGCGACGACGCTCCTCCTCGTATACCCATCGATTTCGAAACGCAAGTAACCGCTAGGAATAATAACTATCCTGCCTATAACATATTCGCTATTTAACAACGTACTCGAAACATCTTATCGAACAACGAAAAGGAGCTTAAAACAGCGCGGGCCCCTCGCGCCTTCGAGGACGAGGCCCTAAGGGGTGAACCACTCGCGCGCAGACGCCAAACCTGCGATGTCGATTATTTACACGAACGCGACTCCGCGAGAAAGGGATCATTCCGCGGGTTTCGAAGAGCGGAAAGAGCTCCCAGGAGGCATTCCCGAGCTCGCGCCTTGAAACGAGAAGCGCGAACGAGCCATCGGTCCGCGACAAAGGCGCGAATGATCTCCTAGCGAAAGGCGCGGCTCGAGCGCTGGGAAAGACCGATGGGCAGTAACGATGCGGGGGTGAGTAGAAAGTAGAAGTAGAAGTAGAAGTAGAAGTGGAAACCCAAAGGGCCGAAAGGTACTCGTGGTCCACGCCAGGGGCGGAGTCGGCTCGACGGGAGCCACGACTCGACGCGAGGGGCCGCGCTCGAAGAATTTAGCGCGAGCACTGCCTAAAACGAACGTCCAAAAAGCGCGGCGATTAATTCGAAACGGGACCTCAAAAACCAGCGTGTTAATCTACGCGATAGACCTTAACCGTTAGGTTTATTGATATCGAAGAACCCCTCTTCCTCCCTCCCTCCCCTCCTTAAACTCCTGGCTAACTCCCCCTCCCCCCTCGCCCCTCCCTCTCTCACCCGATTTAGTACTCTTTTTTTTTTGCTTTCACTTATCGTAAGTATGTTTATTGTTTATGAGATGCGTGTATAAAAAAATATGAATCGTCTCGTTTTCATCTATCAGAGGTAGATACACAGGAAACTGAAGCGGTATTCTTGTTATTTCTCTCGTTCGTTTCTCCCCCTCTCTCCCTCTCACCTTTATTTCCTCTTTCCGCCCTCTCGGCTAGGAGGCCGCCGAGGAGACCCGGAGGAGAGGCCGGGCCGTGGATCTGGATCCACTCCCTCGAGGGCTCGATCGAGGCTTTGGAGAAGGAACGATCGGCCTCGACGCGGCGGACGCGACCCTCTCCTCGGATCCGCCCTTCCAAGCTCGCGGGGGTTCTCCAGGCAAGAAGGCGCCCAAAGCTCGCTCCGGAGGGAGGCATACGCACTCGCACACACGCGGCAGACACGCAACGCGAACCCACGGTGGGTCCGACACGCGAGAGGAAAAAGGAACCGGCCAGGCCTACGGGAGAAGAGACGCGAAAGCCTACGGGGAAGTTTTACCATCCGATAACGACGAGCTCCCTCCTCTTTCACTCGCTCACTCGCTCTCTCATACTCTCCCCCCCCCTCTCTCTCTCTCTCTCTCGCGCGTTCCTCCTTATTGCAAAAAGAATCGATATTCTCTACATTTGGTTAGCGTGCCCGAACAAAGACCTACACTCGGCTGTAATGCACACACGTAATATGTATATGATCGCTCCTTGCGCGACGGGGATGGCTGGCTGGGTGGGTGGTTGCGTTATGTACAATCTTAGGGCCGAAGGACGACTATAAAAAACCGGAACGTCGATGGAGAAGTGGCGATAATTTAGTATACAAGTATCGTAATATGTACACGAGTGTCCGCGAGGTGCGCGAACGCGAGGGACGAAGAGAGGGGAAGGCGGCGGAGGGAAGGTCCTCGCGTTCCTTCCTTCCTTCTGCTCCTCCGGGCGCGCCTCTTCCTCCGCCCTCCCGCTAGCCGCCGCTCGCTCCACCGATCCGAGCTTCCCCCGGACGATGCGTTACCTTACGACTCGCGTCTCCACCCTCGAGCTCCTCCTCGCCTTCGCTCCTCGACTCAACGCCCTTCGCTCTTCTCCGACTCTCGACCGGTTCCCGGAGAACGCGACTCTGCCTACCAGGATCGTCTCTCGCGAGACTCCTCTCTTTGCGACACCCGGAGAATTTTACCGCCTTCGAGAGACCCACCCTCCCAGGTTCTCTACCACTCCTACGGAAGGGATTCCGTCGAACAGAATTCCAGCGCTCGCTCTCTCTCTCTCTCTCTCTCTCTCTCTCTCTCTCTCTCTCTCTCTCTCTCTCTCTCTCTCCCCTCTCTCTCTCCCCTCTCTCTCTCTCTCTCTCTCTCTCTCTTTCTCTCTCGACCCTTCGAAGCCTTCGTCCCTCTCTCCTTGGTCCTCGAGGCACCACGGCCGCCCAGTGGTGTTCCTCCGTCCTTCCCCAATCCTCGAGAAGCTCCCTCGTCTCTCCCGTGCGCCGCTTTTCTCCTTGGATGCATCGAACCGCGCGGAGTTGACTCCACCACTCCGCATGAGCGGCTGTGACACGGGTGTGTCTCCTACCCTCGAGGAACCCCTCCTCCCTCCTCCTCCTCCATCGAGCGGCGCGAGAAGGCAGAAATGCTTTATCGACATAGATTTGCACAAACCAGCAGCGTGATGGCTGGCAGCTCTGTGCGAAGTAGCGTCCCTGAGACTCCGGACAGTTGGCGCTAGTGCACTTGGGCGGCTTGGCGTCAGTCGCTGGCAGTGCCGCCGTTACCGAAATATTCCCCGGCGTCACCGCGGCATATGGGGCAGGTTCTGTTGGACTGCGAACAGAACAGGATTTCTCTCTCGATCCCGTGTCCCAAACACCTCTCTCTGATTATTCCTTCACCCCCTGATTATCAACGAGCAAGCTACTGGTCAAGGACCGTCTTTAAACCCAGGGGTAGATCCCGTGTATCGAGTGGATCGTGGAAAACGCCAAGTGCCGTAGGACCTTTCGAAGGATCTCCAAGAAGAAAGAACCCGAACTCACCTTGAGCCACTTATCGATACACTTGGAGTGAAACTCGTGGGAGCAGGGCAAGACCCGCAGCGACTGCAGGGCCTCGAAGTCGCACATGCAGACGACGCAGTTGGTCTGATCCCCTTGATGCGTCTCCGCGTTGAACTTGTAGGAGGGCAGCTGCTCGACCTCCGCCCTGGTCAAGCCCCGTGGCTTGGCCTCGCCGAGCCTCTCGGCCAGGGACAGCAGCGCCTCGTAATTCTCGTTCGCCGAGTCAGGCGAGGACAGCTCTGCTTGGCTGTATGGGGATAATGGTGGGTTGCTGAACATAGCTCTGCGTAGTAGTTCAAAATCCTTTCCATTATCCGCTCCGTGAAATCCGATCTTGCGCGTGGTGCCTGGCGAGATACTTACAGGAAGTGTAGGAGGAACCCGGGGTAGGTCGTGGGCGGCAGGGGCGGCGTGCCTCTCCACCTGCTCGATCTCGACCGTCTGAGGGTGTGGACGTTCGAGGCCGCGCGCCTCGTCCTCGTCTGTATCATCTCCAGCTGGCTGTTCCGGGTCTCCGAGATGAATATCGGGGGTGGCGTCGGCACCTGGGCGAGGGCTGGCGGGGAGTAGGAGTGCGGCAGCGGCAGGGGGGCGCCCGCAGCCGCGCCGACCCGGTGATGATGGTGCGACTCTATCAGCTCGAGCTCGACCTCCCTCTGGAACGGGTGAGATGCCGACACCCTGCCTTTAAGCCCTTGCATCGACCGATACTTTTGCTCGCGTCTGATCAGAGCTCGCGATCCAAGCTTCTTCGCGGAAAACCGGAATGCAAAGGGTTTACACCGGAGCAGCTATTCTTGAGGGAGAAGTGGAACGAGGAAATGGAGCGTCGCGAAGGTCAGCGCTGCTCACCGATGCTTGATTTGATTTAATTTCATTAATTCGCGGCTGCTGAGGTAATGGCCAAGGACCTATCGTTTAAGGTGAAGCCACCAGAGCTACGGTGCGCATATCGCATGGACGATCCATCATCGGGCGGCGGGTCTTTCGCGTGGAAGTCCGAGTTTCCATCCACTACACCACCGTAAGTCTTTCGTCGAAGAAGCGATCGATCGCTTTATTCGAATAGCCTTCCTAGTCGAACGATTAACCGAACGGGGTTTGATTCTTGGACTCACCTGCTGCGAGAGCTGATGGTGGGCCGAGTATGCGGTATGGACGGCCGGAGGAGGGGCGTGTGCGTGATGAAGAGCAGCCACGGGTCCACCGGTGGGCGCAGGGTATCCCCTGGAAGCGGCGCCCACGATGGAGCCTACCAGACTGTGACCAGGATGGGTCGGATGCGGCGTCGAATAGTGGCTGTGATGATGCGTCACCTGGTCGCGAAACAGACCACCCCACGATTTTACAGACCGCCTCCAAGCTCCAAGCAGCCTACACCTAAGAAGCCTCTACTCCTTACATCGCACGACCCCTTAAAAAACGTATTCACCCCTTGAGGCCCCTAGCCAATCACCGCGTCGCGAGTTTGAACAGTCGGATCGTTCCACAAACTAAGATCCCCGTTCTCTCGAACCTCTACTCCACGCTTCAACAAACTAGTACTCTTCCGCTCCACCAGTCCTCCCACGTACACACCCAATCCCAGCTTCCAGCCTCCTCACCTGACAGGAATGGGCGAAGGGGTGCGCCCCGGGAGTCGTGTAGATCCCATGAAGCTGGCAAGGGATCCTATAACCGGTGGGCTGCGGATGCCAGATCGGTTCTCCACTGACGGCCATGCCCAGACCCGAGACTCCCACCTGGCCCACGTCCACGACGACGGGCCCGTTCGCTCCCTGCGCAGGGTGGTGGCCCGTGCCAGGCGGGTGATGCGGGTGCGCCTGGTGCGCCCCGTGGATTCCATGGTGCGAGTTGTGCAGGCCGTGATGCGAGCTGTGGATGTTGTGGTGCGAGCTGTGGAGGCCGTGGTGCGAGTTGTGGACCGTGGGATGCGTGTTGTGCCCCGGTATGAAGGAGTAGGAGAGCCCGAAGGTGTCCGTGTAGCGCTGGTAGCGGTTCCTGACGGTGGGGCTGCCGCGCGTGGACATGTGATTGCGCGGGGAGCGCCGCTGCGGCGCGGCCGGGAATTCCCAGGGCGGCGGCGTCGTGTGCAGGGGTGGCGTGGGCGCTGGCGGGGTGGCCTCCCTCACCTCGATCCCGGAGACGGCGCCGTTGCGGGATATTCGCCGGCGCTTGCGAGACGGGGATTCGCTCTGCAAGGGGGAGGGAAGTGGAAGAGACGGGTCAGAAGAGGCCGCTAGAGCCGTCGCCCCGAAGCCTCGATAACCCTTATCCTCGCTAACCCTTTGCAGCCCGACGATGCCGTTTGGCATCATCCGCTTCTAGTAATCTAGTGTCCGCAAATTGTTCTTCCTCAAAGTTTCATTTTTTTCACTCGGAAGACGATAAGCTGGGCTGGAAAGGGTTAACCCTCCGCTTCGTTCCTCGGTTCTGTTCTTTGCTTTGGATACGCGTTGCTCCTGTCGATTATCGAGGACGAATCTCAAGTCGCCCAATTTCCTCGAGACGACAGCCTCTCCTTCCCAGCGAATCTCGAGGGTCCTCGTGATTCTATGCATTTTTAAATATTTTATTTGTACGAATTTAAAGGCGTAGACTGCTTAGGTCTTTGGCCCATAATTTTATCCACCGGCGCGTAGCTCGAAGATTCGCTCGAAATTTCCAACGAGTAGGCGGGCTTCGTCTCGAGGGAATTGGGGGAATCGCAGTGCTCCCCTGTCCTCGCGATCGTTTCGAATCCGAGTCGACGAAGAGGAAGTCGATCGACCGTCGTTCGTGGCTCGTGCGCTCACCTTGGATCGCGGCGCGATATTAGAAAAATTATGATACAGCGCGTGGCTGGCCGCCCTTGTGTAGTATTTTAAGAACCGAGCGAGCGATCGATCGAAGGCGAGCGTCGGATTAGCCGCGAGCGAGCCGCCGAGGGAGGTTTGGACGATCGGACGGTGATCTCGGACCTTCGAGGTAACGGAACCACTGCGCGATCCTTCCACGACGGGATTCTCGTCGGGCGACTCTCGGTGGAGGATCCTCGATCGATCGAGGCTCCGCCACGCGCGCGTGTCGAACGGATCTTTGGCATGGGAAGTCTCTCTACAGTCGGCTTTTCTCAATTGCGTAATCTTAGTTGATTCTCTTTTTACGTTCGATGCTCGTCCGCCCGCTTGGTATCCTCGCGACAGCGCCCTTCCAGAAAGAGGTTCTTTAAGGAACGAAACTCTGTCCTTCGAGGAGGAAAAGGGCTCTCTTTTCTCGGTATTAGACTCTTATCTACCTTCGAAAATCTCAAACAGTTCGGTTACGAGTGAACTTGCTTCCCTCTTACCTTTCTGCCGTCGTCCTGACTAGGCTGTCTGTAGTATGGCGGGGACGACTGGATCTGCACGGGACTCAGAGGTAACTGATTTGTGGCTGGAAGAAGTACCCCAACAAGGTTTGCCCGAATTAATCTCGCGAATTAATCTCCTCGATTCCGCCGATCGAAATGAAAGACGCGCGCCACTCTCAACGTGCGATCCAAGGGCCAATTTCGCGCGACAAATTCCTTTCGTTCTTCAGGATTAATGCCATTAATGCCATTCAAGGGTAGGTTGCTTCGCGCACGAGGAAATCGAGGATCGCGCCTGGAATGCCATGGATCGCACGGTGTGGTTGCACTGGCGATTCTCGAAATATACCGAGGGAGAGAGAGAGAGAGAGAGAGAGAGAGAGAGAGAGAGACGTTGTAGGTACCTTGAGAATTTCTACGGTACTCCATATCTACTCCGCTGGCTCCTAGACCCGGGCTCATGTTCAGTAGCGGGCCTCGCATCGTGTTTTCCTGCGAAACGCACGACAATTTCCTTCCTTTATTCCTTGGACGACGCCAGCTTTTTCCGGGATCGAAATAACCGGCGGCTTCGCGGATAAACCGAGCCGACACTTCGAGTGCCACGTCACCCGGTTCCGAGAGACTCGCGACTTTCCGTAGGAAACGCGCAGCGAGCACTCTGAGCGAGAATGTCCCCGTGGTGTTAGCATTTATATATTACTGGAGCAATCATCGTCGAGAACGAAGCGAATATACTAGGATTATTGATGAAATTAGCAGACTCGTCTGACGGGTTCCGTGGCAATGCGTGCGTTACAGGCGGATCGTAAAAGTCGGAAGGCTTGGGAGAACATATACGCGCGCGAATATTCCTCGAGTTAAAGGGCTAATTTATAGAGCGAATCGGTTAGGAGTGCCATCGTTTCATCGGCGTTTCTGATTGAAAATCCAAGTGCAGCGATCGACGGGTGTCGCGAGTCTTACCTGGCCGCAGATATTGATGTGCAAGGGTGGCGAATTGGCAGTCGGCCCCACGGGTTCTTGGGTGAAATGGGGCGGCGGGCCCCTGGACTGAGGACTGTGCTGCGGGGGTGGTTTGTAGCCCACGCTGGAACCTGCTACTCCTCCGTGATAGGAGACCTCCTTGCCGTTTGGCCCCGAGGACGTGCCAACGCCAGGGCAATCCCTGGACAAAGAAGAGCGGGTTCGAGGATTAGGACTTCTTGGCGCGGATTTTCAGGGAAATTATTCTAAACGATCGACGCGCCTATCCGCGCCAGCCTCTGACGACCTCTCCTCGCGTTTGGTTCTTCTTCTTTTTTCCCTTTTAAATTAATTCTCGACACCGTTTGCTAGGATCAAGGACCTACCGTTTAAGCTAGGTTTCGAACCACCAGAACTACGGTATAGGTAACACATGGAAGATCGATCCATTGGTGATGGTCAGGATTCAAATTCTGGTCTACACCAGCTCTTCTTCTTCTTCTTCTTCTTCGTCGTATTAACACCTCGTAGATGCACGCTAGCGAAAATAAGAGCGAGCCCATGCGCTTCCAAATAAATTTAATGGAAACTCGGTTTTTCGAGCAGCAGACACGCCCGCTCCGAAATAAATCGCGAGGCGGGTGATTAATCGTCCTGGAGTCGGGGGAGGGGAGGTATACGGGCGTTCTTTGCGCCATCATCGTGTTGTCGAAGGCGCAAGTGCGCAAGCATCGGGGCTGCAACGTCGATGGACGTGTTTGGCACTGACGCCGCGAGATAACGAAATCGCCGACGTGTTTGGCAGTGAACACGCTTAACACCGCGCCTCGTTACGCAGTAATACGCGGTAATACGCAGTGGTACGCGGCAATATCGAGGAGTAACTCTTTCCAACGGGAGTGCCTCCGAGCGACGATAAGAATGGGGACGACGATAAGGTCACTAGGAACTGTACCACATCGTTTAACCGCGATATAAAAGTAACGACAGGACGGATTCGAACCTGCCACGGAGTCCCCTCGCGCCTCCCTCTCTTATCGCCTCGATGCGAGGAAACCGGTTTATTTACAAGCTATCCAAATATCGCGTGCACCGTAAACCGTAAACCGTTCTGTCTCTTTAATCCCCAGCCCTGCCTACCGAGCAGTACTTTGCCCAATTTTACCAACGACTCCCGCAGTCGGGATCGAGCTGACCAGCCGCTTTCCGGGTGCCTTTATAATGTAGAAATGTGTAAAAATGCGGAAGGATCGATGCGAGGATCCTTACGCTGCGATGAGTTCCTAGAAGCGGTTCTTGAGAGCAGTCGTACATTTTTTGGAAACTTCAGGACTGCTCGCTTTGGTTTAATCCATATACATTTCGAGCGAGAGGAGAGAGTTAGGAGCGACCGTGTCGAGATCTTGGGAAGTCGAGCGATTTTTCCCTTCGATACCTCTGACATTAATCGCCACAGGCTCGGGGTCAAATTGCAGAGGAAGTACGAATGCGAGGAAAAGGAGTGGTGCAGCATCGAGGAGAGAAGCGCATGGAGCTGCAGAGGCGTTGCAGCGAGCGGAGCGAGGCACCCCTGGCCGGCGTTCATTATCGTCTATTAGAATGGTCGACTCTTCAATGTCGGGTTAGTTTGAAAATTAAATGTACGCCTGGCCCCGCCCGAGCGGCTTGTTTTGTAGCTGGCCGGCATTCAGGATTATTACTCTGTACGCACACGATCGACCAGCGGCAGGAGAGGGACGGGGGCCGGGGGCCGGGGGACGGGGAAATTAAATACACCTGCTGTCTATCACTTCTCCTTTTATCGCGCGTTATTACTTATACACCTGGCGCACATCGTGCTTTCCCTCGGATCATCCTCCGTGCCTCCTCCGCCTAGTGTTGCCTCATTGCAAAGAGACGCGGTACGCGCCCTCCCTTATCCGACGATACGCGCCCCTCGATGTGCCCGCGATTTCAACTTCAGCCCAACCTTGTATACACAGCTACTATACGAGAAGTACACGCTGGCCCATAGTCAAGCAAACGGAGTAATCGTAGCATTGCGAGATCTAGCAGTGAGACTTCCTGCGTGGCACCGCGATTGTTTTTAGTGTCTAAAAATCCCGCAAAACCCTATCCTCGGGCCTGTCCAGGTTAAAACGGGACGCATCGTCCGCCCAGAGCAACGCACCCTGCCAGACACCTGCAGAACAAGGAGGACGGGGTGCCTTTCGAAGGTTTTCCCTGTCGTGAAAAGAAAAAGAGAGAGAGGCTCTTCGTATACCCGTTGTGGAAGCGTGGCTGGGGCTGCGGGCACTGGCGATAGGGGTACTCCTTGTTGGTGGCGTATTGCTGGGGATGCTGGGGGTGCTGGGGGTGCTGGGGGTGCCATCCGGGGCGCGCGTGGGGCCCCGCGGTGGCGCCGTTGCCGAGGGCGGGCCTGAAACGTCCCTGCTGCACGCCCGGTCCTCGATGCTGATGCCCGCCAGGGCCGTTCATTCTCCCTCCCTCCCTCTCGCCCTCTCCCACTGGTCCCTTCGGCCCCTTCGGCCCCTGCGGCCCCTCCGTTGCGCCCGATAACGCACCCCTTACCGCACCGCGCCCTTCTCCCACTGCCTCGGCTTTGCCCGGTGCGGGGCCTGCGCCTTCCGAGAGGAACCTGGCGAAGCATTCGCACCGCGTTAACCCGCCGAAAAACCTGGCCCGGTAAACCAGTCCTCGAGTATCCGCGCCCGACGTCTCGAAAATCGAGCCGAAGGACGAGGAGATCGATCGACCTACTACTCTCTCTCTCTCTCTCTCTCTCTCTCTCTCTCTCTCTCTCTCTCTCTCTCTCTCTCTCTCTCTCCCCCCCCCCTCTCTCTCTGTCTCTCCGTCTCTTGCTACTAAGCTAGGAAAGGTGATTATTGGCGAAGGGAGATTTGAGCCTCTGTCTCGTTGTTTTAGTCCCTCGGAAAATTGAGTCGAGTCGCGATAATTAGAGTGCGAGGGGTGTTTGAGGTATCGAATGGAAGGAATGTATTTAGAGAGAGAGAGAGAGAGAGAGAGAGAGAGAGAGAGAGAAAGAGAGAGAAAGAGAGAGAAGCATTGGAGTGTGCGGACGCGGTTGGAGGAGCCAAGACTTCTCTCGAGTCCTCCGCTGATTCACTCGCTCGCAAGTAGCCGAGGGTGACGCGCGGCTGGTCGAGGAAGGAGGTAAAGATCGACCGAGGAACGGCGATAGGTCGAAGGTGGGGATGGGACTAGAGGAGAGGTTGTCCTCGGAGACGCCGTTGCCTCGAGTGAGCGACGGTTTGCGGAGGAAGTGATTGGTTAAAATGTCGAGAGCCGCGTTGCCTCGGCGTCGAGTGCCCCGAGAGAAAAAGGGAGACCCTCTGGTGCACGACCAGAGGAACGGAGAATGCACATTGTTAACCAGCTGGTACGCTCGTCTGCCCCGCCAGAATAACGCTCCCAGCAATGCGTCGTGAGTTTTAACCGAACCTCGCAGCTTCGAAAATACCCCGACGCTTTGTAGGGAATAAAAAACCCTTTCGTGCGACTTTTAAAGTAGAGGAGAAACTTCCATATACGATATCGGTATAGCGCCCGCCTCTGACCTCGTTTGCTGGATGGTTTCTAGCGACGCGCGATAATGGTCGTGGCGAGCATCTATTCGCACACTTTTTAATAATTCTCCATCTGGTCTCGCGGAGTTAGAGTTCGGTCGACATAGGCAACGTGCGATATCGCGCGCGGAACAACGCCGCTTATGATCGATCTACTCTACTAAGAACCAATGGTATACCATAAGAAGTTTACATCTCCTCGTTCCTCGCTTTAGTCTCCCGCGCATCGTGTAAAATATCTTGGATATTGGTACGAGCAGTGAAGTGTGTTAGGTGTACCACTTTGCTGCCATAGGTTTTTTCCAAAATTTCAGGCTTTATCGTAAAAGAGTTTTAAGATCCAAAGCATTGTCCGTCGTTGGCCATGCTGTACGCCTAATGTTGGTCGCTGAATCTTTCAGGGCTCGATAATGCACGCGCGGAGGATTTTGTTCGGCGCCTATTTCCTCCTTCGAACTGGCAGGAACTCCGGGCCCGGAGGTTCTTTTTGAACTCTTTCGGTCGAGACCGGTAGAGAGCCCGGCCACGATGCGAAGACCGAAGACAACGATTAAGTGAACCGGAATATCCAGGCCCCGTTGCTTTGGGCCAGCCTCTCTCGCTGGTTTTGTGCGGGCCAAGCTCCGGGTGGAAGGAAAAAATGCCTGGCAAGCGGTTCTTTTTCAAGATTATACTAGCCGCCTCTCGAGATCCCGACAACGGCGCGCCATTCGCTCCTTTATATTCACGGCTGTATTTTTAACGCGAACGGGCAAAAAATCATTCGGGAGCGCGGAAATTCTCGGAGTTATTTTTCAAGAATCGCTCTCATCGCCTCTGGTTTTTCCACGCGATGTTTGTTGGTTCCTCTGGTGGTTCGGAGGCCACCTTAAACGGTAGGTCCTAGGCAAAGCGAGCTTAGCAGTCGGTACCTAAGTGAATTGGTAACAAAAAAAATATAAAGAACCGCTCCGATGTCGATGTTATAGGCACAGCGAGCCGAGCCAATTCCGAGGCGGCCTTTTTTCTCGAAACGCTGCGCGCACAGTGCGTCCGCCGCATTAAGATTTTCCTCGCGGTTACTGGCGTACTCGGTTACACGTTCTCCTTGAGTAAACGTTAGGACGACGGACTCCTCTCGGTGCGTGAAAGCAAATATTCCTCGTGATCTTCTTAGCTTTGGCGAAATATCGCCCTCCTCTCCTCCCATCGATCCACGATCCTTGCCCCCCTTCAAGCGCGTCCTACGGATTTTTAGCAGCGCGACACTTTCGCGCCGGACCATCTGGAAATGATCGCCTCCAGAGACCAGCGAGGTGAGCGTCTTTGGTTCGAAATATCGATCGACGCGTAGAGCAATTAACGATGTCCCATTTGATACCGCGACCCGCAGCTGGTGAGCATTTTCTTACTTTCTAAGAAGAAAGTTTGATGATTTACGGGAGACGCGGTATCGACCAAGGTTACGCCGAGATAACTCGATATTCGAGGATGCGATTAAGATATTCGAGGAGGCATCGATGGGACACCGAGGCTAGCAGCGACGGAAGATGACGGGCACACTTGGCCGTCCTTTCGAACGGTCGGCCCACAAGGCGTGCATACCATATGTTTCGTATCCCACACGTGTACATCGAGTATTGGCCTGGAGTGCAGGACGGTTCTTAGGGCGCGAGGAATTTTCGTGCGCCTAACAGGCTATCGAGGTACGAGGCAGAATTACTGTGGCGTGGTGCGACTAGAATTCGAATCCTGACCATTGCTCATGGTTTTTCCATGTGATATGTATACCGTAGCGTTAGCGATTGGGACACGGCTTAATCCATTCACTGCCAACTACCAAGTATCTCGCAGTTTGCGCTGCAAGTTTAGATCGATCGATCAGGGATCGTTGGAATGGTTAGGAATTTTAAATAATTCCTATAATTTCAAAATGCGGTTAGGAATTATTGGAAAGGATGTACAGTATAAATTAAGATTCACAGGTCCTTTTTATCTTCAATGTTATTCAGTGGGAAGTGATCCGTTACCTCGGATCCCATCCTTGGCACCCACTGCTAGACGCTCTAAATTTCCCAGGCGGTGAACGGGTTAAGCAGTAAATCCTCCCGATCTCAGAGAACGATGTCGAAGACGAATAAAAAAAAGCGCGCATCAGGGACGTTTCATCGTGGACAAAACGCCTCGATGTTCAAAGGGTGGATTTCTATATCAACGCAAAATTCCCCCCGAAGATCCACCTGCCTCGCTTTTCCCCATTTCGAATAATCAACGATTCTTTTCTCCTCCCCAGATTCGCGCGGAGTTCCACGGCTGGCGAATACCAAAGGCTTCGTTGCGCGCAAGGTACAAACCTGGAGCCGACCGAGAGAGGCCCCGAGCCTCCTGGTGATGTGGCGCGCCGTGTCTGCGAGCGGAGAGAAACCCGTTTACCTTTAAACTCCTCTCTCGAGCGTGGCGGCAAAGGCAAAAACCGTCGAGACGGACGCGAAGGAGTCGTTCGAGATACGCGTGCACCGTTAAAACGATACCTTGGCGCAACGTCGAAGGGGACTAACTTCGATCTCCCCGATCCTCTCGGCCGCCCAATCTCCCTGTCGAATCCACGAGTAAAAGGTGGGATCCCCTAGAGCGGCTGTATGCTTATCGATTAATTCCTTATCCTCCGAGGAGGGACAGGAAGGAAAGTCGCGCTATCGCTGGGAGATATTCGAAGGAGAGCCGTTCTAATCTACCTCGACTACGAGTAGAAATTTCGAGAATCCACGTATTCTCGTAGACTTTATTCTCGTAGTCCTGATATGGAAAAGGGCTTGCAGGAGGAGGATGAAGTCATTAGCCTGGCTATCGCGATCGTTATCGTCGATTCGTATGATCGAAGGACTTCTCTCTCTCTCTCTCTCTCTGTCTCTCCCTTTCCCTCTTCCTTTCTTCCTTCGAGCAGCAGTGCTTCTCGAGGGCGGCCCTCAATTTTTCGTAGCAGGTATAAGAAGGTCCCCGCACACATTGGCGGGTCACAAAAGCTCGGCCCTCGAATTCATGCCGGCCCAAGAAGGCGGCGGCAGCTGCGTTTTCGATTTTCCAACAGCTGGTGCCCGGTGGTGCTGGTGGTGGTGGTGGTGGCGGTGGTCTCGCGCTCGTCCACTCGAGCAGCCCTCGAAGAGAAGGAAGGAGAGAAAGGAGAGAAGAGAGCAGCGCCTGGGGCGGCGGCAGGTCGAGGCCCCGGCCTCCTCGAAACAGTTCGGTTCCCTCGAATCCTCCAGGAATCGCCGGCTCGAGAGAACTCGAAGGAGCTCCACCTCCCTCCCTCCCTCTCTTTCTCTCTCTCTTCCTCTCTATCGATCCAGCCAGCTTCGTATCACGAAACTGGCTGGCACCCCGGAGAGAGCGAGAGAAGGAGAAAGAGGCACGCGGCTCGAGGGGAAACGGGAGGAGGAGAGAAAGGGGAAGATGGATGGAGAGGAGGAGAGCGCAGGAGGTGAGCTGGAACGAGAGAGAGAGAGAGAGAGAGAGAGAGAGAGAGAGAGAGAGAGGAGAGGCCAGAGCGTGTCCACTTGGACATTCGAGCAACGGCCGCTGCCGGATCCTCGCCAATCCGAGCCTCTTCCGTCAATCCTCGGCTCTTTCCCCTCGATATAGCCATCCAAGATATTGGCCAAGAGCCTCGATGGAGAGCGAGAGGCCCTTGTTCCTCCAAAATTCCACAAATTTTGATAACCCATAAAACAGAAAAATCCTTCAACACCACGGAGCACGAATCCTCGATTCGTCTCGACGAAGGAAGCCCGATGGCCGATCTTTCTAGTCGAGATGCGATCGGAGGGGCAAAATGCCGGTGATTCGAGGAGAAGGGCGGCGAGTAAGGAGATTTTTCCTCGATCGCTCGAGATTACATCGCTCGCGCGAATCCTCGGGCGGAGCTGGCCGAGGAGGAGAGGCGGGGATGCGTTAAAATATTCAAGGTCCACTCGAGGCGAAGGCGCTCCTCGGAGGATGCATTTTCCTCGTAGCAGCTTCGCGAGGCTTGCATAACGAGCTTTCGCAAACCACCTTTGGTTTCCACGCCGAGGAATCTATCCCGTCGAGATGACCTCTCTCTTCTTCCTCTCAAGTCCCCCCAAGAACTTTCTCGAGCTCCTGCCTCTCGCATTAATCTTTCTTAAATAAACAAATTCGCCCGAGGCCCGGAATATTTGGACGATCGGGGGCTGGGTCTGGTCATCGAAAGCCGCGGCCCGGAAAAGGGGGAAGAAGCGGTCGTTCGGTTTTCCCCGCGCACCAGCAACCGTGGGATTGACCGCGCGGTTTAATATGCACCCCATACGCAGGTACACGCCACGTCGGTGTAACGCCTAGTCCTGCTAAACCGGGTTCGACAAAATAAACTCGAACCAGTTTAAAGTATCAATCCGGAAACGCGGCCGTTCTGGCGACGGTGCACTGGGTTGCGCAGCGCCAAACTTTAGTTTACGGCCTGTCTCGAGCTAGGAAAACTCGCGTCCCGCGATTTCCTTCCCCCGTTCTGGACCATCCTCGCCTTGGCTCAGAGCAGCCAGGGACGCAGAAGGGGATACAAGCAAGCCGTGGAAGGTGGAAATGCAGGAGCATCCTGCCCATCACCGATGGTTTTTCCGTGCGACCTGAACATCGTAGCTCTGGTGATTTATTTTTACTTAACACGCTTGCGGATGGTGCAGATTCGATCGAAAACAATAGGAGTATACCCAATGAACCTGCATTAAAGCGATGGTTTCAACGAATTAACGTTACACGGAATCGAATACCGATAAGCCGGCTTATATATAGGAAACGAATGCTATTGCGTTCACTTCGGCGAATAAAAAATGGCGAAAAAAGGGCTGAGAGTGGGTCCTGGACCAAAGGACCTTAGCACTCGGTTCGAAAACTCGCTGAAAAAAGAGGGACTGCGGCATTACCGGGGGCGCTAACGGGTTAAAAGGGTGCGTGCAGATTTTAAAAGGCAAACGAGGAGGTCCTCCTCGCACCGCGCCAGGGTATATTATCGATCTCCACGGGGCCTGCACGCTCGTCCGGAGGATACGTCGAGGAATTTTTGCGCCTCGGCCCTCGGCTCGACTCCGCTCGCCCCGAGCGGGGCCCGTATGCCCGCATGCCAGGCCGACGAATTACAGGGAACCGACCTCCGGCTCCCTCGCTCCTCTAATGATGGATATTGTGCCCGGCCCTCGAGGGAATCGGCCCTCGCCTCTCCCTTCGCGCAACCTCCAGGTACGACAGCGCGACCTCCAGGTACGTTTCCCTGAAAAGCCCCTCGAAGGGCCCGAGGGCCATCGAGGCCCGAGCCTCGAGGAGCTTTCGAAAAGGCGCGGGCTCTTCGAGGAATTTGGAGGAACCCTCGAGAGGTAGTCGGACTGTCCCGCGTGTCACGGGAAATTCCGAATGTTAATGCAGGTTTGGAACCTCGCTCCCCGCCAAGGAAACTCCGTGGAGGGATCGATAGCGCGTGCATGCACGACCATCGTCGCAGCCGCGGCAGGCGGCGTCCTCTTAATTTCCAGGTTGGGCGCCTCGAGGAGGGACCAAGAGGATTCTCTTCCGATCGGGGCGCGTGCATCGCGCCGCTGGCGCATCGGTTATAGGCTCGCTCCTCTTTTTCCCTCGCGCTGCTCGCCGATCGATCCTAGCCGGCGAGCGCGAGAGCTAAGGCAATGGCGTTGGCAAGTTCTACGCCACTGAGGGAATAGTTTATAACTATTTCGAGCTATAGCCCCGCGATGCTCCTCCGGCGGCGCGCGCCACGCTTCGAGGATCGAACTCGTGGCTCCGTGGCACCGTGCTTTTGGTGCGTTATCGGGCCGATCGGTGAGGGGAATGGGAAATGATCGTGGAAACGAGGCCTGTCGCGCGAGAGCGCGGCTGGCGTCTCCTCCGGACGCGTTCCAGTCGCGAGCGTGGGCGAGGGCTTAGAAAAAAGGCGGAAAAAGGAAAGTGAGCAGGACGGGGAATAGGATGCAAATGCGAAACTGGAGGACGCGCGGTGTGCTAATGACTGCTCGTAAAGCTGCGACGGGTCCGACAATGGCGCAGGGCCTCGGAGGAGCGGCGCGCGGAGGGAGCCTCGCTTGGCAGTGAACTTAAGAAAGCGCGTGCCTTTTCCTTTCGAACGGAGATACTACTCCGCTTGTTTCGAACGTGACGCATCGACAAAAGGCGATCGCGTAGGATCGCGCAACAATGGCCACGCGGATGGCCGCGTCATAGGAGCGTAAAGCGCCTCGTTTTCCCGTCGTCCCCGATGTTCCACGCTGAAAACGCTCGATATTATTCGTATTTCCAGCCGCTAAGCTCCGGCTTATACCTAAAGGATCGATCGCCAATGGCATTCATCGGACCCCGATTAAAATCCTGTTTCGTCCTGCTTGCGCAACCGCCGTGTCTCCCGCGGATCCTACGTAAATCCTCGAATATTTCTCCGACTCCGCGGGATCTGGGATAGTGGAATAACGCGTCGACCAGAGCTGCTACGGTGGTGCAGCGGAACTTTAGCTCGAATCACGCCCTCATCGTCGGTTTTCCCATGTAATGCGTACATCCTAGCTCGGGCGGTTCGAAAGCCACCTTAAAGGGTAGATCCTGGACCATCCGACCTTAGTGGTCGTTGTCAAAAATGAACGAAGAAAAAGAAAGAAACGCGTCGATCCTCCTTCCTCGATCCTCCCACAACCCAGGACGATGCTCCTGCATTAATTAATCCCACTCTCCTCCCACGAGCGCGCCCTCCTCGGTGACGCGCTCAAATTTCCCCGGAAATAACCGAAACCATGGGCCATTAAAACTCTGCGCCGTGGCAAAAACGTGCGAGTTTTACCGATAGGGCGCGAGGACGAAACGTGCCCACGGTCACGGCGGGCCTATTGTGCGGCCCTCGAGCGCGGCCGTGGGCGCGCGGAGGCCGAAATTCCTGGGCCTGAAGAGGGCCGAGGTGGAAGGGGCCGGGAAGCGGAGAGAGTCGGCTGGAAGGTCCGAACGTGGGGCTCTGTGGAGAGGCGCGGAGAATAGGAATAATACGCACTCGTAGGGCACTCTGCTGGGCCAGTGGCCCTTGCCCTCGCGGCTAATATCGCGAAGATCCGGGTTCGAATCGTGCTCGTGGTTTTTCCATATGACATGTATACCGTAGTTCTGGTGGTTAGGAACTCATCTTATGCAGCAGGTCCTAGATCAAAGGAACTTAGCGATGGGCGTCCATAATTAATTTTAAAAAATGTATCGCGAAATGACTCTTCCAGGAAGAGGAACGAGGGTGGGGCAAGAGGGTTTTGTGCAAAGGTGCGCTCGCTTTTATCAGCGCCAGGCCAACCGTAGTTTCTGCTCGCTGCCAGTGTACACTTCCCGACGAACCCAGGTGGACCTGCCCGTTCTCCTTCGAGCACCACCTGCTCGAAGACGCGTTGCCGAGCGGACCTTGCCCGGTGCGCACCTCTCCCTGCTCGGAGGGACGCTTTTCGAGCGTTCGAAGGTACAAAGTCCAGCAGGAAGTGCGTTAACCCCCTCGCGCTGCTCTTCTTCGCACGCCTAACAACCTAGACCCCCGGATATCTATACCCAGCTGCACTCACAGCCCTCTTCCGAAGGAAGTAGAGAACCGTACGATATCGACATCGTCCTACAAAATTCAGAATAATCGCGAAGGGAACCCAAGGGAGCTCGTCCTAGCTCTCGTTTTGGACCGCGAAGGATTAAAGGGCCGTCTCGAAGATCGACGCGGGGATCAAAGTGCTGCTCGTTGGTGCGTAATAAATAATAACGAGGGTGGAGGAGGAAAGGAGGAGGAGGAGGAGGAGGAGGAGGAGGAGGAGGAGGAAAGAAAGGGAGAAAGATGACGGCGCTCCTCCCGAGGGCCGGATGGGCGACGCGGAGCGCGACTCGTTCGTGGGCGTCCTCCGACAAAGGCAGGAGAGGAAGTCGAGGAAGCGAGAGGAAAGGGAGAGAGAAAAACGCAACGTTAAGCCGCACACCTCCTGGCATCGATGGCCGTCCCGAGGCTGCGAGAGGAGGCACGGGCCGATCGATTCCCCGCGCTCTCCTTCGAGGATGCTCCTCGACGCCTTTAATTCCAGTTTCCTTATCAACGCTAACCCATTTACCCCGCCACGAGCGTTTCCCGTGAACCGCGCCTGGCCTGGCCTCCAAAGGACGGAGCCGCGTATAAATACCTGCGCGTACAATCGCACCTTTATGGCGGACGTAAGCACGTTAGTGCGTCCACGTTGCGAACTTAATATCCGCGGTGCATAATTCCGAGGCAGACGCGCCGCGATGCCAGGGAGGCCAAATTGGCGCTAATCGGCCCAAACGAGGCGCCCAATTGGACGGCCTTTAAAGCCGGCTCTGGATTAATCTTAGATACCTGCGAGCGTCGTTCCGTTCGCTCCAGTATTCGAGCGGAAAAAGGGCCGATCGGTGGCCGAAATGGACTCGCGGCCGAAAATAACGAAGCCACGAGCGCGGCGAGCTTCTGCCGAGCGACGGCCGCTCGTTCGACGTCGAACGGTTACGCGCAAAATCGACGCGATTTCCTTATTTATCGCCGATGGAAATAAATACAGCGCGGTCAACGTCGGATACGGCGTGCGTAAGGAGCGTGGATTTAAATACACAAGGCGCTTTACATACTATCTTCGCCCTCCTTTCGCGTGCCGGGTCAAGCGACCGCCGGCTCGAATTTACATCGCCACGCGAGGGGCCCGGAATATTCCGGGGCCCGGGCGAAAATTCGAAATCGCGGCGCACCGTTAGGACGGGAAATGTTACATCGCGCGCTATTTTTCTTCCTCGGCTTCCGCGATAGTGTATCTGCCCGTAAGATAATACACTCGCTGGAGCACGATACCGTTGGTATCGTTCCTCTTACCCTCTTACAATGCGATCCGTCCTACAAAAATACATTGTGTATCTCTCGAGGAGAGGCGCCCGCCTCTGCGAGCGGAGTTCCAGGAGACCCAGCCGGCCTTTGGTACAATCTTTCGAGCATCGGAAGCTGCTCGAGAGAGATTTGCCAGGGCCTTTTCATCGTTCCCACGGATCCTCCCCGCACTCGCGGTGTGGTGTGCCGCCAGCAAAGGTGGCGTCGACCCAATCGAGTGGAATCGGACGATCCAGGGGATTAGGAGCGGCAATGGTCCGGCGGGAATCGGGGTGCCTCGCGAGGAAACCTGCGAGGTGGATCGCGGCAGTGCGCGGAACGCGGAGCAAACGACGAAGAGGATGACGAAGAGACTGCGAGCATGGCGGATAAAAGGCCCACGCACGGGCACGACGCGGTAGTAGAGTTCGAGGGCTATCGATGGATAAACAAATGCGCGTAGCCTCGCAGGAGCGAGCCCGACGTGGGGCAAGGCCTGGGCAAGGGCCTTGAGACGGTCGAAGGCTCGCGGAGGGGCGAGAGGGACGAGGCCAGGCGGAGAGAGGAGAGCTCGCGGAGGAGGTTTCGAGCGAGGAACACCATTTCCGGCGTGCGTTCCACGGCATACGAAATGCCCGACGGAGGGCGTGTATTGATTCGGATAAAACATCGGTGGCCAAGTGTGCCGTGCCTCGAGCACGCACTTGGCCACCTCGAGGTTCTCGCGTCTTTCCACCCCACCTAGTGCCAACCTCGAGCCGGAGACGGTCTCTCTCTCTCTCTTTCTCTCTCTCTCTCTTCCTCTCTCCCTCCCCCTTTCTCTCTCTCTTCCTCTCTCTCTCTCTCTCTCTCTCTCTCTCGGTCTCTCCCTTCCTCCCTCTCCCCTTCCTCCTCCGAGGAAAGAGGAACGACCGTTTTTCCTACCGTATGGGGTAACACTCCCGCGTCGCCGTCATGCCTCGATGTCACCGTCGTTCTCGTGCGTGCGAGGAAGCAGGAGCCACGTTGTGGTATGGAGACACGTACACAGGGCCACACCGTGGGAGGCACACGCATGCACCAGCGGCACACACACGCGCGTAGAGTCGGGTACCACCTGCGACACGATATGCAAGACCTCACCGAACGACGGCGCGCGACGGACTGAGACGAAACGCGCCGAGGCAGACTGGGAGGGGAGGCGATGCTGCCCGCAAAGTGGGAGAGCTCGACGATGAGGGAGACTCGTCGCAGGAACGTACGCCCAGCTCCTCGAGCCCCGGGCCCGCGGCCGACTCCTACGAAATACCCCTGGCTCGGCCCGCTCTCTCCGAAGTCGACCCATCGCCTCGATTATCGACCCTGCCTATAGACCCTTATCGCCACCCCCAAAGTCCCCCAGGGCCAGTGGCGCTATCCGAGGCTGGATCGCGAAAATCCAGCCTCGCGCATCCGGAAAATCGAGTCGCCTCTCCCACGGTGTGGCGTGGCTCGGAGGCTCGGGACAAAGGGCGTGCGATTCGAACGCCTTGGCTTCGAAGTTAACGACCAGGATATCGCCTTCCTCGAGGGATCATCGACTGCGCGAGAGGCCCTTCCTCGGGCACAAAGGACCAGGCCCCGAGAGTAGCCGAGCAAGGCGTGTGTACTCCGAGAAGCCCTGGTGCACGGGCATACTCTCGTTCCCTCGCTCTGGGGCGGCCGAGATCGCGGATTTTGCGTCGCTTATCTCTCGAGTTCTTACGCACACTGCTTTTATCGTTACGTGGGGAAAGACAGAAGAAGCAGGGAGGGAGACGGAGAGAATTGGCGATGCGGTTATATGCGAGTCACGACACTCCGTGCCGACGTCACGCGCCGGGATGTGCCGCATAGCCTTCGAAGGCGGTCCCTCTCGTTCCTGCGAGTGCGACCCGCTGCTACATCCCTGGGTCCTACGGGGTTTAATATCGGGGAGGGTTAGCCGAGAGGAAGGAAGACAGGGGCGACCTAAAGCGAGGGAGTGCCAAAGCCGCGGGCACGAAGGGACCTTGGAATGGGAAAAAAAGGTAGGTCCTGCCGGAGGAGAGAAAGGGACGGCGGACAGGGGGAGAGAGGGAGAGAGAGGAGGAGAGAGAGGGAAGGAGAGAAGGACGGAGGGAAGGGAAGAAAGAAAGCGAGAAGGAAGGAGAGTGCCGGGACGTGGCCCCCTTCTTTCGAGAGAGCGGAGAAAGGCCGCACCCACGCACGGTGCGCGAAGATCCCATGGCTGGGCACCCGGATCGTGGCACGGCCCTGAACGAGTAAACACGCCGCCGCCTCGTTGGATTTCTACCAGCCGTGGACATTTCGAGTGGCTGCGTTATCGTATAATGTTAATAAAAAAAATACACGCCGAGATCGCGGGAGAACGGTCTGGCGAGAGACTGGAATGGACTCCGAGGCAACGGCTGGGCGAACCTTCCTGGTCGAACCTCCTGCATCGTCCCCAGGTTCGAGGTTATCGATTTTTCCCCTCGTCTAGGTGAACATCCCCGCATTGCCCCTATGCCGGTATCT
This sequence comes from Ampulex compressa, assembly GCA_038496175.1. Classification (NCBI taxonomy): domain Eukaryota; kingdom Metazoa; phylum Arthropoda; class Insecta; order Hymenoptera; family Ampulicidae; genus Ampulex; species Ampulex compressa. The sequence goes on along the minus strand of JBCFXI010000022.1, from coordinate 304,087 downwards.
GCGAAGGTTGCCGGTCGAATCCGCTATCGGTACGAAGCACCTCGACGGCCCTTGGACGAAGGACCGCTTCCCTCCTACCTTCGGCGACCGACCTTTCCTCCTTCTTCCACTGGACACCCGAGGAACCGAAAGCGGTCCGTGGATCTACGCTCGATTTTATTGCACGCGCTTTGTCCCTCTTTCCCTGACTCTCTATCGGGGATTGGAGCCTGCTCCAAAGACGTTGCATTCGGTGGACGATGGTCCGAGGATTGCGATTCGAAATGATTCGTAGGGAAAACAAGGCGAGTTCTAACTCCTTCCGCGATAAGCCTTTGGAAACACTGTGCGCGTAAAATCGCGGTTCATCCGCGATAAATAATGTCGGAGTAAGCGCGATGCTCGCGAGAAATCGGAGCGTCTTTTGGAAAGTCGGGGAGATGATCGGCGAAGGACGATCGAAACGAATATCAAAAGTGCTCGCGGTTGTTCCGCCTTTTGCCGTGTGCTCGGCGATAAAACGAACGGGATCGTCGTTAGAGCGGGGTGTTAATTTGAATCGAGGCATGGCAACGTCGCGCCATAGCTGTTATACGCGTCATGCATCGAGTCAAAGCTCAACTTATTCTACTGTAAGCGTCTTATGTAGAACGTGGAGTTGCCAGACGTGCCTCAAAAGCCCCGTCTCGTCCGTAGAAATCACTCTCGTCCGTTCCTTCTTCGAGTTCAATTTTCCGCGACACGCTTTTTACGCCTCGTTTTTCAACGCCGAACGCGACGGTCGTTTGCCCCGGGGATCAACTTTTCAGCCTTCGATGACGCAGGCCATATCGTGGCAGGCGCGTACTCATAATAATTACAAGGTAGCAAAACAGAGCGAGACACTCGCGAAATTGATCGAGCATTCGCCCATACCCGAGCTCATCTTTTCGTTATTCTTTTCCCGAACGGACTTGGACGGCCGAGGCGGACGTGGAACAGAAGTTCAAAGGGCCCAAGTTGTGCCTACTGTTCTCACGGTACGCTTCCCTCTCCCGAAATCCCAGCCGGGAAAGTGAGTTTCGGAACATGACTGTTAATTTTACGTAACGCACAGCCTGCTCGGTAGGAACAAGTTTCCCTTCTGTCTCCATCGAGATCTCCGACCGATACCGGACCTTTAAGATCCATTCGCGATCGATCACCCCTTTTCGGCCTAAGGGGCTTATCGATCCTCTTATCGCGAAGATCAATGAGCGTAGCGATACTAATAAAAAATACTGGTTTGCTCCTGGACCGAATAAACTTCGCTCATTAGTACTCTACTCCTAGGTGGAGGTCCTTCGAGCCTCTTCAAGGACTCTACCGCCTATCCCTTCGAAATACCCTGCACGCACTTGTATTCCACGTTTATCACGATCTACCTTCGCGCGATTGACGCGAAGAACCCATATCGATTCGGTGTAACGGCCTGAGCTACGCATTATCCACACGCTGGCTGGGCTAGGAGCCACGTTGACACAGATCTCCACCTTCTCGCGTCGACATCTGCGCTTTTCGAAGGAAAGCCCACGAGCGATACAGAATCGAACGCCAGGTTGGGCCGAGGAAGGCGGGAGGAGCGAGATAGCCGAGGGATAGGGTTGGCCTGTATCAACTATGCACCCTTATCAATTGGAAAATTGGTGTGTGCAGTGGGAGCGGAAGAGGAGGGAGTGCGTGAAACGACGAAGAAGGGAGGACGATCAGGTCCGCGCTCCTACCAGGGACGTGCGCTACGAAGGGTCTCCTTCCAAGGAGGAAGCCACCCTACGTGCGAGCAGCCACGCGATGTTTTAAAACGCGACGCGTCCATCGTCCGTACACACGGAGTCGGTGGTCGAACTAAAACGACTTTGTCGTGCGTCGCCCATTGGGCAGCACTCGATAATATTCCAGGTATATCTACGAGCGTGCTCGAGGTCTTGCGTTAACATCGCGAGCCTGGCTATTTGCCGTGCCTATTTTATTTACCTTTTGCCCCGCGTCCCATGTCCAAAGAGGAGACTAGGAGGGTACAATACGGGTACAAAAGCCAGGGGCGTAGTCAGCGTGGTGGCCTGCGGCTAACGACGCTGCGCGAGACAGGTTTTTCCCTTTCCGGGGGCATCGAGGAACCGAGCGCGGAAAGTTACGAGGATCATTTGAATATAAACGAGAATTTTTCTTCACGCGGACCGTCTTCAACGCGGCCTCACCAAAGCGCGGTGCATCCGTTATAAAGGGGAACACCTGAAACTGCGTGATATTGATTTCACGCATAGGCGCTGCACCGGCGAACGAATCCACGGGGTTTAACGAACGAATTATCGTTTATATCCGAACTGCCGCTGCACGTCGGCCACCCGCATCATCCACCCTTATGCATCAAAGAATTCTTCGGCTCCCAGGGAGATGGCTGCGAGGGAGTACTCGCACAAAAGCCAGGAGCGTACACGAGCAAGGGTCCATATTTAATACTCGAGCCCCCGACGATTCTGCCGGTGGAGCCTCGCTGGGATATTCGAGCGGAGATTCTATTAGGTGTACAGCTTCGCTTCCGCTGCGTTGTACCCCCAAATTCGAGGCTCTATCCTAAGGAACTGGCTATACATTCAGGATTTCAAGTACCGTCCATCCTTGGCTACAGTCGAGGCAAGGTTGTACACCTAATAACCCGATACGCTCCGAATCCCCGCTATCGATACGATCCTCCGATTCTCAAGACGCGCTCTCTCTATCTCTCGCGCAGTGTCGCTGGCGAGTGGTATTGAAACGAGCTTACGTAGGAGCGATAACGGGCGCGAGCCACTTGCACATTTGTCCCGTGGCGCCCAACAATGGGAGGAAGACGATGCGTGGCGTCGTCGTTCGGAGCACTTGGAATATCATCCGCGTGCCGGGGCTTCACGTTTTCTCCAGGCGGCCGCGGAGGATCGAGGGATCCTTCGGGTCCCGAAGAAGTGCCTGCGAGGGAGTACCGGTACAAAAGCCAAGGGCGAACCGTAGGAAGGGGGAGGAAAGAGCTGGAGGGACCAGGGGAAAAGGTCGAGGAGAGGGAGCGGAAGGGAGAAACGGGAGGGAGGGAAGGGGAGGCATGGGCAAGGCCCAGAAAGAGCGAGAGGGAGAATGGACGGAGCGAGCAACTGCGGCGAGGAGAGAGAGGAGGAGAGCGGACAGAGAGGGAAGAGCAAGATAAGGCTGGCAGGACGCATGCGTCACTCATCGTGGGCGTTGGGAATGTGTTGACACGAGAGCCCAAGAGAGCGTCGTGGCTCTAACGCAACGACGCCCGTATTTTCGCCGAAGCGTTTCCAAGCCGCGACACTGCACCGCTCTCGCGAAATCCAGAGCCTCCCTTTGGCGATAACGAGGAGAAGGAGTCCTCGCCATCGATCTAGGCCGAGTCGATGGCGAAATCCAGGGAGGACGAGGGGGCGCAGCGGCCGAGCCACGCTCCTGTCCGTCAGCGGCCGCGAGTCAGACCGCGTTTAGACGCGCCGATCATCGCGGTAAATCGATGAATTGGTCGTTTAAGTGGATCAGGTACGGAGAGGAGACGGTGGCGACAAGCGCGATAAAGCGAGAACCTTTGGATTCTCGAACTCTAGAGACCGTGGCTGCTGTTATCGTATTTTACGGCCCGTAAAACACGCTCTAAAGCGGATAGATCGGCGCTACTACGACTATCGGGATACCCCTGGAAATATAGCGGAGGTCTTCGCTGTATCCCGTTGTATCTTAATTAAGCGCAATGGAAGATGCGTATGAAATATGGCGCAGGCCCCTGGTTGAGGCGAGTGTCTCTTTCGCGTCCTGCGGACGTCATAGCGGAGTTACATCGTAGGAGTCGACTCTCCCCGTTTCGGCCGGGGTGTAAAAATATTTATCTCCCCGATCATCGATTTATTTCAGCCGCTACCAGGTGCGAGCAACCGTCCTCTATATGTTCGATAAAGAAGTCTAGCGCGCAAGCTGGGGAAAAAGTCCGTCGGCTAATGCCGCGGGCTGCATTCATAATTTCTGATTTAACTTTTCACACCCTCGCTGGCAGCGAGGATTTATTTTTCAGAAAACTTTTAGCCGATGTTTAGAGGCGCGCGCGATAATCCCCAGGGTTCCTAGCCGGGCCACCAGGACTGGCAGGCTCTTAGGATCGCTACGGGGTCAAATTTACATTCAATCGTATTCGAGGGAATCGTGCGCGAAAGATCCACGGCCCAGCAGCCGTGATTTTTTCCGCCCGTCAACTGTAACCTTCGCCTTCCAAGTGGTCCCCGAAAAATCGGGAGCATTATTAGGATCGCGTGTTAAACAAAGACGCGAGCGAGTTAATTCGCTCGTCGACTCTTATCAAAAGGCGCTAACAAGCCAAATTATCAAACAACGGAGGCCGCGATTATACAATAAATCTTACGATATAGCCCCGCAGCCTTGCGTGTACCGGCGGTGCTTTTTGCTGCGTCTATTGAAAAATTCTATGCATTTGTAAGCGTGCACCGCACGGGCCAGTCGCGGGACATCCATTGTTGGCCAGCGCTCCTATATATTTCAGTAACCGAGAGGAAGACCTTTTAATCCACGAGCTAACCAACGATATATCGTAAATATCCAGAATATAAAGCCCTAGCTGTAAGACCGTGTTTAACGAGTTACACCAGGAGAACCTGCTGGCGCCCCGAAAGACTCTCCAGCCAAGCACCTGGATCGCATCTCGATCGTGATATACGCATATTCGCAGACTTGCTTCGCTCCTTTCAAGACGCGTTCTCCGAGATACGCCTAAAGCCAGATTCTCAACCTTCGCTACCATCCAGAGAATCGCTCCCAGGTTGGAACCCTGCAGCTAGCCGAGCGCTACTAGGAATCAGGATGCACCGAGAAGCGCGAGAGGGGCAAGGCGAGCGGGATCTCTCGAGAAACGTGGCGAACGTCTTCGTCGCTCTTCCGTCGCCGAAGGACGGAGGCCGCAAATTCGCGCTTACTCGGGATGCGAGATGTGCGAGTCGAAAAAGCCTGGTTAAAGGTACCGTTTGGTAAACAAACCGGTCGCGAGTCGGGAAGGCAGGCACTTACGCACGCGTGAGCCGTAGGGGAAGGGCCGCTTGGTAAGGAGAGCCGAGATGGCCGGCAGGTGCAGCGTGCGACGGTACAAAGTCCTCCGTGTGCATCGAGGCCGGGCTCATTTCCAGTGTGCATCCTCCGCTCGCAGGGGCTTTTCGAAGCCGAGGGTGGCGTCCCCGTGGGACAATGGGAGGGACGCGGTCTTTCGGGGTGGGTCGCGAGGGATTTGGGCAGAAGAAGTCGGAAAAAGCTGTGGGTTGGCGAGGGGGATGGCGGAGGGACGGGAAACGTCAGGGGGAGAGAGAGGGCGTGCGAGCCAGCGGCCGAGAGAGAGAGAGAGAGAGAGAGAGAGAGAGAGAGAGAGAGAGACGAAGAGAGACAGACAGAGAGAGAGAAAAAGAGAGAGAGAGAGAGAGAGAGAGAGAGTGAGAGTGAGGCAGCGAGAAAGAGAGGCAGCGCGCATCGAAATTTGGAGGTGGGAAAGCTCCTACCTTATTTTTCACCGGGAAATTCTGGGGCTTTCAGAGCGTTGTCATAGCGGGGCGAAACCGACGGTCGGCGATGGCCGTGCAGCTCACCACTGGGTACACTGAGGTCGCTCCATGCCTCTCACTCGAACGGAGCAGCGACCCCGCCCATCCTGTGGGCACAAGAATTGCCCACAAAATCGGCCTGCGTGCACCTCCCGAACGATCGGTACCACCTCCTCGAACTTTCCTCACGATCGCCTCGAGAATCGCTCCGTTTTTCCCCCTGACGATATCTGCGTCTCAGGATTATCAGCGTTCTCGGCGACTGACGTCAAAACTTTCGCGTACTTCGCCTACTTTACCGTGGCTCAATGGCGGCACCACTTGTCTGTCGCGTTATCGCGCACCGACCTCGCTGGAGCAGGGAAATTCGTAGGGTTTTATTATCGTCCGCATCCGCGGACTCGAATTTTCCGGGTTATCTTTCGTCTCTCGCGATAAGGGATGCCTCGTATCGCGATAGTCTTCTCAACGTCGCCTTACGGATACGGTAGTTCTCTGCGTTATCCTCCTCCTCCTCTCCGATACTTTTTCCGCCCACGATCGAGCCGCTGTGTCACTGACGGGCCCGTATAGGAGTTAAGCCGAAGCTTTCCGGACAGTCCTTGGTTTTCCCCCTCTGCCTTAGCTCTCGCATATCCGCCGATCCTATATGACCATGCATACGCATCGCGAACGAAAGGATCGTCGCTTTCCTTTGTGATCGATGATTCTTCGTCGCTTCCTCCGTAACGATCCGAGCGGTAGGTGGGACGAGGTAGGGATTTGTTTAATATCCGGGACAGAGGTTCGAAGGTCCGCTTTTAATGGGGGAATACAGGGGGCGACCAGAGCGCATCTCGTTTTGCCTTAGGATAGAGAACGAGCACGGTCCTGGGTACACGGGTGAGAACCCTCGCTCATCCGCGATAAAAACGACTCGATAAACAAGGAGTGATGCAGGCAAGGGGTAGAGCCATTACTCGAATTCGATCCTCCGTCACGAGATGCCGCGTTTCACGGCGTCCGACCAATCGTCGTGGTACTCCCCCTCGATCGTTATAAACGGCCGTAGTTGAAAGTATAATATCGCCTCGTTCTACCGCGATAACTCCTCGATCCGGTTTTGTAAAAAATCGATAGAAATTTTTGCATTAGCGAAGGCATAAAATTCTATGTTGGCCGAAGATGCGAGCGGAAATATAATGCGTACAGCGAAAAACGTCGAAGGCGCACGAGGAAGACGCCGGCCGATTGGCTGGGCGGAGTCACGTGACCGTCGAGCGCGACGAGCATTGGCCGTGGACCGACTGAGGGGAACGGGTGCCGACGCTTAAGGCAGAGTTACGTCGTCACAAAGGCAAGAGACAGCGTCAGCGAAGAATCGTGCTTACGAGCACACAGCGTACGAGTTCGATCGTGGTGTTTGGTCGCGAGTGCAGTGCGAGTTGGCGAAATCGGGTGAGTGTGAAGGAAGGGAGAGACGAGGACCGGAGAGAGCGGTGGGGTACGATATCATCCAGGAGGAGGAAGGCGAAGAAGAAGAAGAAAAAGAAGCGTTGCCTTGTGTGCGTAAATACCGTCGGATACGAGGCAGGAGGAAGATTGGCAAGGCGCGTGCGCGTATAGGACAGCTCCCGACGCGTACCACCGATCACGTCGTAAAAGCTTCGCGTGAAAACAAACAACTCGTGTCCGCCATCTTGTTGTGCTTCTCCAGCTGCGTCGTGGAGGTCGGACGACCAGCAGCAGCGCGTTGCTGGGCTCGAGAGAGGAGAGGAAGAGTGAAGAGACATTAGCAGAGGTGACCTACGGTCACCGAATGTGTTCGGATTTGCAAAGGACGCGAGTAAGAAGGACTGCGAGAGAACTCGAAGTAACCGAGGAGAGGTAGCAGTGCGCAAACAGGAGGTTCCCGGGGTACCCCACTACGCTTCTTCCCCCGTGCTCCCCCTACCCGTCTGCCCTGGATACCGAGATTATTGCGCAGTTAAATAAGTCGCTGGACAACACGCCGAAAACGTTTGAATTCATCTTTCAACCCGCCGAAAACGATCACGGTAAGTCAGATATCAGCTTCTCTTTCTTCCTTGCCTGTTCGTTCGTGCAAAGATGCGTATTTTGTATGTGCAATACTGCGCGACATGAGTGACGCCAAAGGAGGATAGAGTACGTGGAACTTTCTCCATGGTATTACTCGTTTTAAAAGAGCTCAGGTCATTTCACCACGTCGTATCCACGACGGATGATTATATTTATTTGCCTTATTCAATATGATTAGTATTTATTTCACACCGTCGTTCCCTGAAAAGGGAGGGTGTAGTTTAGCTTGCGTTAGAAAATGTCAACGCTGCATGGATTTCTTAGTGTTAAGCACCTAAGTACGGATGCTGGTTCACCGAAGGAGATGCGGTTTATTAACGAGTCTATTACCATGCAATCTCGAAGAAGTGGACAGAAGAATAATTTTATATTGCCTCGATACATGTTGCACTGCGAATGTTTGATGCTTGATAAATAGCTCATTATTTGAGGAACATCAAGAAGAAAAAGAGAAATACATTAAAGTACTATGTGTATTGTCATTACTCCTACCCCATTTAACGCGTCATATATGCAGCTATATATTGCGAGCTTCTATAATAATACACACCGGTGTATCCAGTACGTCTTTATATGAAGAGGACAAGAGGCAGGCCTATTATGAAGCACCGGCTTAGATATAATTGTATTCAGAGTATCATCGATGTTTCAGACGGGGTGGTTGGCATTGTGAGAGCTAGGGAAGCCAGGATCTATCTTGGAAGACAGGAACTATGACGAATTCGGCGCCGAAACTCAAAAACAAGGTGGAACGGCAGGGTTCGCCCAATATCGGTGTCGACAGGCACCAGCAACGTGGCAGTGGGATCAAGTCTTCGACGTTCTCCTACAGCGGTGGTCGCCACGGTAGGAACAGTACGGGCAGATTGAGCTGCAGCCCGCACTGTTCGTCGAAGAGCACCAGGAACTCCCCGCTACGGTACGACAGTCCCCGTGGAAGCCCGACGAACAGCTTTTACGCGGGTGCCAAGTTCTCAGAACCTCCGTCGCCCGCAAGCCTTCCCAAACCGCCGAGCCACTGGACCACGAGATTAATGACCAGCTGCCAGCAGCAATCGGATAGGAGTTGCGATATCTCGAATCATCTCAAGATGGTACTGAACGTTCAAGCTTGATACCCGAAGACCAACCGCAAACCGTTCAAGGCGGCCATCGGCTTCTAAGGGGAAGAGACGCACAGGTACGATATATCGTCTTCGAATGCCGATGTCGTTCCTTCCCGAATCAAGGACGTATTTTTCCCCTGTTGCGCGAATACATTCAGCCGCTCGTTTATATAAGCAAAGTGTGCGTAAGACGATAAAACCGCACCGAGCCGACCATCAGGCGGGCGGTGCACGATCAACGCACGGGGCATCGGAGCCATCTTTGAGCCGGCACGACCCGTTTATTAAGCTAGTATGTACAGAGCATATGGACTTTAATGATGATATTTACCGGGAAAAACCCGGGGACGCGGGTGCGTCCGCCGTGATTCGGGTATATGCTAACGTTTAACGACTCTATTACGCGCCGTCTATGCAGATGTAAACGTATGTATTTTAGATTATCATATACGAATAACTTGAAAGATACACGTATGATACACACACACACGTACACCCACATACACACAACCCACACACACGCGCGCACGACACTCTCACACTTGAAACACGTACACGATGTGTCGTCCGTTTGGCGAGGACACGCGACGACACGGGTGAGGCCACGTTAGTCTCATTTTAAAGACGAGCCCCGACTCTCTCGATGAACCAAATTTTCCACATGACCAAGCAACCTCCGGAATTCTTTCCAAACTGACGTCCAAATTTCTACGCTCCGATATTTCGGTACGACCCCGTAGGTTCCTTTCGGCCGGGAGATGCGATTGCTGTATATCCACGCGAATTTTTGGTTTCCATTTATTTTTTTCGCCCTACTTTTTTTTTTACTTTATTCTTCATGGCCATGCGATGTCCCTGGTGAACTCTTGTTTAAGGAATAGCAAAAGTGCGTTTTCAATGCGTAGGGGGACGAGAGGGGTTTCGTTAGAGATTAGTTTGCAAGGCTGATGCGTGAAAGTGAAACGATCGTGTGAATGGGAATACGAATGGGTCGTATGACTACCTTATTATTATTATCACCATTACTATAATTAATATTATTACGTTATTATTATTAAATCATCTCGTCGAGTCCATGTTCGAGCAATACTTCAGCTTAAATCATCCGATCTTGGAGCAAAATTACTGCGCGTGATACGTGTCTAAAGATTATCGCTGCAGGATGAAGGGATAATGATGGTTTCTTGGAGGCAAGAACAAGATTTTTGACCGGTGGATTCTCTTATCTAACGGATCGTGTATTCATTAATCCTATGACCATTGAGCATCGTTAGTCCTTGAGACGAAATTTCAGTGGAGGCGCCTTCGATTGCTTTCCTTTTATCGATAGATTTTTAAGACATTTTGGAGGCAATATCCGGAGGATGCTTTTACGAATTACGAGCGCTCGAGACTCTAAGACTCATTAATTTACCGGGACACGCGTTACTTCAAATCAGCACCAGTTACGAGAAAAGGCTAACGATGTTTTTTCTTTATACTACGATATAATATTTGCACGTACTTTGTTATATAGAAATGACGGTAAAGAGTACATTGAGTTTTTAATTTACTTTTTTTTTTTTCATGTTTTCTTTCCTCTCTTTTAAGGCAAATCGGGATTTATATGCACAGACTGAGCAAAATTTCTTGACGTGGTATTTTAGTTAATGTTAGTTTGGTATTCAGTTTAGGGGAATGGATGAAATCTTATGTTTCCCATTTGTTTCGGTATTTTCCTTTCCCCTTACGGGATTAGTCATAGGACGCGTGAGGGTATGTCCGTGGAGGTGTTTTTCGCGGAGCGAATGTTTTCGAGGAGCGTATGTTTGCGTGAAAGGCAGAAAGGGAGAAAGGGTATCAAGACGTGCAATTTCGAACTTTCGATTACCTGCTCCGCGTTTATAGTTTTATAAAGGAAGAAATTTTTAATGGTATCTATAGCATCTGACAGCCGAGCTTCAAAATTGCGATCGATTCGAATTTGTTAATCGCGATCATGAGATTTGAATCTCTTATATTTGGCGACCGGTTCTCGTCGTGTCCGATTCGCGATTCGTTTTCGCCTTCCTTTCCGGATATACTGGCTCGATCCGCGAGCCGTAGGACGAGGGAGGGGGATAGAAATTTCAAGAGGCGAAAAGAGAAAGCGCCTCGCCATCGTGCTCCTTGTTTTCGTTCTTCGTTTATTAAGGACGTTCGAACGGATTCTTTTTAAAGACATTTTCGCTTCGTAGGAGAGGCGCCTTGCCCCGATTTGTACTTTCACCGGTGACTTCTACGAATTTAATTTCCGCTCGCGGTAGAACGATCGTCGAGAAAATCGCGTCGCGCATTGCAATCCATTAAAAATCCGAGCGAAGCGAGTTGCGCATAGACGAGGATCGGTACGAGAATGAATCAATGAAATCTTCGTATCAAAAGATTGCTTTACAGTTGCGAAAGGTGTGTCGCAGCGAGTCGTATTAATTTTGTTATTTTTTTTTTTTTCGTCTTACATCGATCTCGTAGAACATTCGAAGTCGTTTCTCTTTCTATTTTGATCGTTCCCCAACGGGCCCCGTTGTCGTGGATTCGGAGTTGACGTCGTTCGATATTTCGTTCAGTGATAAAGGTATATAATTCATTCGGCCTCGCACCACGATTATACGTAAGACATCATTCTGGCACGAAATCTTCAACCGTCAATGGTATTACGAATTATGTTTAACGGTGCAATCATGTATGCAATTTAGAGTTACGAACGGTACAAACGTTACCGGACTTTAATAACGCGCAGCTACAACCAGGGGGTTAGAACCAAACCAAACCAAACAAATATCATATACTGCCATATTTTACGATTAAAAGGATTATACGTTGTACGCCAGAAAAGTGGGTTATGCAATTTAGAATTACGAATGGTCCACCGTATAAAGGGATTCTGTAAATAGGAAATTTGATTCTCGTAGAAGTTACGTTACATCGCCAATTTAAATTCGTCTATTTCCCGGTGCGAGGATCGTATTATTCGGCAAAGGGCGGGGGGGGGGGGGTTTAGTCCTTTCGTAGACACTCAAAGCAAAATTTTGGCGAGGTTTTCACGGAGTACGTTTATCCAGGACAGATCGTTGCTCTCGACGGGGGGCGAACCGTCGTCGGTGTTATATATCTCGAAGGTAACTCGAGAGTCTCTCGATCTCGCGAAGTCGGGCGAGCGCTCTTCGCCCGGTCCTCTCCCTCTCGAGGAAACCAATCAAACGGCCACGCCGCTCGAAATTCTCGTTAGCCAAGCTAGTTGCGCCCAGTGACTTTTCCTTTTTCCCCTCGCGAAGCGCGCTTCGAAGGCGAGGAGGTCGAAATCGTTCGTAGCGCCAGGATCGAGGAAATTCGCAGGTCTCCGAGAAGGGTCTCGCGGTCGATCGTAGGAAGGGAAACGAATTAAACAGAGCCGTCCTGCGATGGAGGGATGAACGAATGCAATTCCAGGGGGACCATCGGCCGGTCTAGGGATTTGGGAGGTGTAAATATTAATGCAGAGGCGCTCGGGTATCCGTATCCGTAATTTCGATCGATGTCCGTACAATACGGTCTGTAAAATGAATGTACATAACGACGAGGGGACACGCGATCGGGCTGCAGGCCGCGCGATATACAATGAAAATACGGAGGCGTCCGTACCTCGAAGGTTCACGGCGTTTTGTCCCGTTCCGATCGAGAGCATGACGTTACAATTCGGATCTTTGTATAAAGCAATACGCGTAAGGTGTAACACCCGCCGGCCCTTGGCGAGCGGGCGAAAAAATAGTCAGTATTCTCGAGCCGAACGCCGCCGCTAGGCTCGATGCGAGGGCTGGGGGCGGCGGGGAGCGGGGCGAGGGTTGAGGAAAAGATGGGAAGAGATGTACGAAGCGAACAATCGGCCGATCGATAGTATAACAAAAAAAAAATGAGAAATTAGCTGTGATGATGACCCCATAGGTACTACTAATTTTTAATCGCTAACCGATCGACATATGTCTATATATACACGTGTGTGATATACGTACGCATATGCATATGCATATATACGTACGCGTGTATGTATGCATGCACGTATGCGCGTATATTATACGTATATGATAAGGATATAAGGGGGGAGGTTAAGGCGTAGTAAGTACGTCGCGCGGTACGATGGCGACGACGATGATAATTTTATTAATCGGGGTTGCATCGCGACACGCCCGGGGTATATCGCTGCCCTCCGATCGAGAGAGGGGCACCTTTGTATTGATTATCGTCAGCCCATCGACCCTGGGCCGCGAAGCTCGACGCGGAGGGCGTGCAATCATTGCGAAAAGAACAAAAAAAAAGTATGATCTACCGAGGACGTCCATTTTGTGTCGTAATCCACCTTCGTAGCCGTAAGATAAGAGGATAGTTTGTAATTATAATTAACGAGCCGGCCGGCGATCGGGTCGTCCAGGGCGAGAGAAGCTCGCGCGCATCGCGCCGGATCCGAGTCGTGTCGTCCCCCCTTCGTTCCTTCCTTCGGCCAGGTGGATATTTTTGATCGATCGAAGCCGTCGAAGTCTATCGCGGCTTCTCTCCTCCGCAGGAACGATTCTCGCTCGGGCGGCCCACGCCAGGCTAGCATTTATTGTGATATCGTAACGTACAAAATCGTTCGTCGCAATAGTCTGGTTAAGGCGAAAGACGATCGAGGGGAGCGATGGCGACGAGAGGGGAAGGGGATTCTCGAGGAGTCGAGCGCGATCGCGAGCTCGCGGATGTGCCACGGTACTGTCACTCGTGGAGCGGATCCTCTTCGAGTCTTCGATTCTTCGCGGTCCCACTCCCCCCTTCGCGCCCCGACACCGTCCTCCGTTCGGATTCCCTTGGCCGTACGCTCGTAACCTCGAGCACTCGCGAGTTTGAGATATCGAACATTTTTAAGGGCTCGAGACCACCTTTTAGCCTCCCTCGGGGAAGGTCCGAGGTCCGCGGGCCTCGCAGCTGCGGCCGCGACGCGCGAAGAGTTCGAAGAAGGCCCTCGAAGAGCGCGAAGGCTCGATGGCCAGCTTTCTGGACAGCGGCTCCGCGTTATTTTAGAGGTACACCGTGATACATCCGTCGACGAACATCTTGAGATGCGCGCATGCACGCCATTTATACGCATGTCGTGCCTCGGCTTAGCCTATCGACGTACTCTCTGAGGCGTCTTCGTTTCCTCCTACTCTTCCATGTCTCGGTGTCCTCTCTCCCTTTCTCTCTCTCTCGACCCGGAGATGGAAGAGCGGAGAGACTCGCGGACAAAGCTTCGACCCGCGTCTCTCTTTCGTATCCCCCTTGCTCTCGTTCTTTTGCGTAGCGTTCAGGGCGTTTTTTCGTTCGACTTCCCCTCGAAGGTTCGTTTCTCGCAGCCCTCTCGGTCGTTCGGGGGGTACGTTTCTCGCGTGTCCCTTGGGAATTTGCCGAGAGAGCCGATCGGACATCAAAATTCGATTTAGGATCGCACCCCTTGCTTTCCCCTTCTTTTCTCTTTTATCTTCAGGCAAATATTACGAGCTAAAGTAACACGGTTTTATTGTCCCCACCAGCGGTTTATCTTTTTCTTTTTTTTACCTAGGTTTATTCGTGTGCTTTTTAAAAATCATTTACATAGTTTTAGACGCCTGACCTTTGTGGGCACCCCTCGTTGTTCTCGGGCCACACGATCGCTCTTAAAAAATTATCGTCGTAGGTTATCGCGTAATTTTAAGGGAGGCACGCGAGTGTCGACAACTCGGCGTTTCTCCGCGAGGACAACTTTGTCCTGGGACGGGTGTCGCGAGTCGTCCCTTGGCCTCGAGGCCTCGGGAAAGGGAAAATCGCGAACGTTGCATATCTTACAGGTTTTTGACAAGGAAAGAATACCGGCGCCGCACTTTTAAAGCTCTTCGAAGCTCATCGAGAGAGAGAGAGAAAGAGAGAGAGAGGGGGAGACAGAGCGATAGAGCGCGATCGATCGCGCCTCCAGCTTTTTCATTTTTTTCTCCAAGAGAAGCTTCGGGGGCGATTCGAGAATGGCAATTGCTCGCCAGTCCGAGACAAAATCGGCGGCTCCATTCGACTTAATATCGAGCATTGATCATATACAGGGACACAAACACAGCCACACGAAACACTATGTCGATTAATTAATTAAGCCTTAAATTTAGGATTAAGTTAAAAGGTCTGAGAGGAAGAGCGAGCGTGCGAGCGAGCGAGAGAGAGAGAGAGAGAGAGAGAGAGAGAGAGAGAGAGAGAGAGAGAGAGAGAGAGAGAGAGAGAGAGAGCGTGAAAAAGAAGGGAGGAGAGTTTGCAAGGAGAAAAGGAGAGAGCTCCGTCATTAAGCCGCCACACGGTGTCTATTCGTTAAGACGCACGAATCCGAAGGGATTTTCGAAGGAAAATCCGCTGTCGCGCGTCCCTCCTTTTCTTTCTCTCGGTTTATAGAACTTTCGTGCCTTGGAGCCTCTTCTCGTTTTCTTATCCTCGATCGTCTTCCCCACGACGATCGCGACCCACTTCGTTCCCATCTTAGCCACGTTCGGCCGATTCTCCAAATTCGGGGCGCGCCCTTCGATCTCATTTTCCAATTTCGGTTCGACGCAGAACAAATACACCGCGCGCCGTTCGATCGCGCGGCTGCATTCGCTTCCATGCACTTTTCTCGGCGGCCTCGTCACTCGACATTCCCAAACAAAAAAAAAAAAAACAAAAAATGAAGAAACCCATCGTGACGTTGGAAAGAGAGTCGTCACCACGAGCCCCCAATGCATTCCTCGTCGCCGGAATCGTCGACGCCGCTCGCCTCGCGATGAAACCTCAGCGTGACGCAGCTCGGCGCTCGCATCGATCGACGAGTCGGGGAACGCGGGGAAGTGATTTTTTTTACGGCCCAGAGGAAGGCGCATCGTCGGGAGCCGGCGCAGCGCGTTTCCACGATCGCGATCGTTCGATCAAAAGACACGACTCGAGGAGCTGGACCATCGTCGAGAGTTAGATTTTTACAGACGGTCGCGGGGAGGAGCCTCGTATCGATTGTTCGCTTGTAAATTCCATACATCTTCACTGACGCGTCAATGACAATATTTTTTATCCTCCTCCCCGCAGCCGCGCTCGCAAAAGTCCCGCGTCGCGCCGCGAGCCGACGAGGGGAAGGCTCCTCGTCCTTCCCCAGGATCCCTCCTCGATTTTCTCCACCGTGAAAACCACCTCCTCATCCTTGGACTCCTCCTTGGACCTCCGATCTCCCTCTGCCCTTCTTCGCTTCTCCTCCCCGCCTCCCCTCGTCGGCTCGACGACCGACCCTGGATTACGGTGGATCTGCCTGCCTACCGTATATAAAGCAAGAAAACGCACTGACTATTTTAGCGAATCGAGAATTCGACCATGTACCTTGATATATATCTTGTGCGTGTTCCACGAAGCGTGCGTGAGTCCGAGAGAATGCGAGTGTGCCAAAAATTCTGAAACCGAGAGAGATATATTGTATATACGTATATACATATACATACATATATACACAGATCGTGCATACATATATGCATGCATGTATGTATGCACACGGAACATACACACGCGTACACTTATAAGCATGAGCCAGCGGTGGCCACGAAGACGGATCGCGAAACTCATCCGGCCCGCGCCTCCACGATCGCCGCCTCCCCCGCATCCCAAATTTCGCGCGCTTTTATCTCGCGGTCGAATTGACTCGCGGACTCTGGTTAGACGCATGGTTAGACAGGGGGAGCGCGATGGATCGTGGGGGACCGCAGTTCGCAGCATCGAGCCTCATGGAGATCATCCGCGTGTCCTTCGATCGAGAGTGATATTCCTGCGAATCGATCGATTCGATGTATTCAATCTGGCGCCCCTACGACGGATTCGTGGCCGTCTCTGGTATTTTTGGAGGAGAGATGGAGATGGAGGTTTGGAGAGAGGGAGAGAGAGAGAGAGAGAGGGAGAGAGAGAGAGAGAGAGAGAGAGAGAGAGGTGTTGAGAGAGAAGAACGAGCTTCCTGCTCGAGAAAGGACACGTTTTGCCCCGCGAGAATGGCGAGGCCGATCGAGAAGGCGATTATACGCGAGAGTTTTCCTCGAAGCAGTCGGAGAAAACGTGTCCCCTTAGGTTATAGATCTCTCGCACGTGCACTGGCGAATCGCGGTGCGAATGGGAAGCGCGGAGATTATTTCCATCGTCGCTGGCACGTGCGTGACAATAATTTTCCTACGTGTATAATCTACGTGCGAGCTAAGCTTTAGTTTTACTCCTCGTCGCGAGGCTCGCCGTCGAGGACGATCCCCGCGTTGCGTCCTTTCCACCGAGCGAGAGGATCCCGTCGAGAGGCCAGCTCCGCCAGCGGATCCCTCGAGTTCGCCACTCGAGAGGCCCAGAGTCCATCGACCGACACAACGGGGGTCCCCAAGCTCTTCCTCATCGAGGACCTTCGATCTTCGACGCGCGGACGATCCTCCTCCGACGTAACGCGCCTCTCACGACCACGTGGCATTTCTTCTTTAATTCCCGTTTCTTTTCCCCGTAAGTTTACACTCCGCACCGAGCATCGCTGTACAGAGCATTGTTTCGCGAAACTCTGGTCCGCTTTAATCGAACGATCGTAGAAAGTAGCGATGGAGCAGAGCAGGACCTGCGAGGTGCCACGATCGCGCCCCTCCTCAGGCGCGACCCATACTCGGAGAAACTGTCCCTGAAATTCTCTAGAAGCGAGCATCAAATTCCTCGAGCGGTACTTCCAGGAGGATCCAGCGACTGCTCGATCTTCCTCGAAGTTCCCTCAGCAGCCACGACCACGTCAATTCTCATCCGCGTTCAATTCTAATCTCCAACAACGAGGACAGAGCATCCACTTCCCCGAGTATCGATCCCTGGGGCCTATCGGTGCACCCTGGTCCGTCGGCAAGAGCACGACGCGTGCTATCGCCAATGGGCAAAAAAAAAGAGAGAGGCCGCGAAAATACGAGCGCGTATCTTCGCGCGACAGAAAAATCCTTGGTTCACAGGGCAACGCCCGGTATATCGTAATTAAGCTTGCGCGTTAAGATCGTGGAGTGCGTACGAAAGTGAGGACGGCGAGAGGCGAGGAAGGAAGGGAGAGAGAGAGGAGAGCGAGAGCGAGTCAGAATCGGGACTTTTGTTCCGTGTCGTCCCAACGGATAGAGGCGGCGATTAAATCGTAGACGTTAACCGTAGTTATGTAAGGACGTCGAGTCGCGATCTCTGTGATGATGATGATGATGATGATGACGATGATGATGATGATGACGATGATGATGATAATGATGATAACGACGATGATCATGACGATGACGAGGATGACTATGACGATTATTCCCCTCCGTGTCAGTTGGACAAACTCTGTCGCGGACACGATGCAATTGCTGTCGACTTTTTAGGATACTGTAAGGATAGAGCTATAGTCTATATCTATATAACGCGTAAAAATAAAGAAGTACATTTAAGGATTCGACTGGAGGGGCTAGAGAGGAGGTGCGTGGACTTGGCTTGCATTTACACGATGAGCAACTCGACGGGAGAGGGAGGGGGGATCGACCGATAATAATAGTAGCGTAGATAAGGATAAGAATTGTACATATGCGAATAAACCGTGCGAGCCGTGTCCGCCGCGCGACAGAGAGAGAATATTTTGCTACGCGAGGAAGGGCCACTTGGCGCTGCACGTTTTCACATCGAACGACACCACCGGTCCAGAGCCGCTTCCGCTGGAGTCTCCCGAGGACTCGAAGAGGGCGAGGAAGAGGAGAATCGAGGAAACGCAAAGGGAGGAAATCCTCGCGCGCAAAAACGAGACGTCTCTCCATCCGGATCACCGGAAAGAGCAGGGCTGTCGAAGCGAAGAGCCGCGCCCCCTTCCTGCCAGCGAAGCATCCTTGGACTCTCGTCCCGGAGGAATGATCGACGAGCTACCAAGGACCTTGGAGGCGGTCCTCCCCTTCGTGGATCGACGGAGCGTCCAAGTCCTCCCTGGATCGAGCTTCGAGAGAGGCTCCTCGATACCTGGAGACCCCTCGAGCTTTTTCCACTCCTCCAAAACCCCTTGAAACTGGAGACACTCGATGCTCGTCGAATTTCTGGAGAAACTTCGAGGACGCCTCCGTGGGTGAATAAGGAAAGCAGGAATTCCGGTGGTCGCGAGGGTGGAGCAGAGAGGGAGGCAGAGGGTGGAGAGAGGCGAAGCCGCAAGAACGACGGGAGAAAGGCCAGGTAGGGTGAGGGTGAGGCAGAGGGAGAAGAGGAAGCGCCGATCCGGAAGAAGGGGGCCCGGTCTTCGTTTCCAGAGCGCATCCCGTTGTTTTCGCCGTGAAACAATCGTCTCGCGTTTGCGCGCCTTTCGGTGGACTCGCGGATTTTGCAAGCAAGCGTGCTCGCCTCCGTGAACCGAGATAAAAGAGATCCGCCTCGGTCCTCCTGGAAGATCGGCGCTAATATTAGCGGTCGCCCCCTGGAATTCGCATCGCGGGTTCCCTGTATTTTTGTCGCGACACGCTCGCGAGGAAGATCGCCACGGGGTGGAGGAAGGGAGGAGGAGGGGCGGCACGAGGAGGGACCGGTATTTTTCTCCCTCGAGGACGACAATGTCGAGGAAGGAGAGGAGGAGGAGGAGGAGGGAACTTCTCGGGGTGGAAGACACTGGGAGCTGGAGGAAGATCGGATTTCTGGAGGCGGTGGAGGGACGAGAGGAGGAGCGGGAAGGGGAAGCCTCCGGAGGTTGAAGGAGGAGAGAGGAGGTGTTTGGCGGGGGAGAGGGGTTCCTCCGGGGAAAACGCGGCACCGAGGGGCATCGAGCAGAGTGTCTCGTGAACGCAGAGAAGACGAACGAATATATCCACCGGTCGTACCTAAGACGTAACCCTTTGTATCGAGATTTTGGTACCGTTAGTCCATACGCGCGCACTCACGCGCGCGTGCACCACTCGTGGTGGAGGAGGAGGAGATTTACATGGAGGAGGAGGTGTAAAGAGAGTCGAGGCGGACGAAAGGAGTGGAGGAGAAGAGAGACGCGAGCACCGAGATGGGTGGAAAGAGAGATCGAAGGACGGAGAAGAGAGGAGAGAGCATCGAGCAAGGGGAAAACGAGTCTTCGAAGATAACGTCGAAGGAAAGGAAGGAGTGCGGCCCGAAGGGAGAAGTCGACGCGGCAAACATATATAAAAAAAGCCCGCCGACGGCCCCGCGCGAGTTGAGGAGGGGGCGAAGGATGGTCGGGGCCTGGTAAGATTGGGGCGAGTGCGAGGATTTCTATTAAAAACCAAAAAAGCAAGCAGAAAATGTCTTTTTGCAAAAGAAAAGGCGACCAAAAAAAGTAAGTGTAATGGTAAATCAGCGGAAGGAGTGCGAGAGGGGGAGAGAATGAGGGCGCAACGACGAATGATCGAGGAGGAAGAAGAAGAGCAGGAAGCTCGAAGGGGCCAGTGCTATGGAGAAGCGACCGATGAGAGAAGAGAGAGAGAGAGAGAGAGAGAGAGAGAGAGGAGAGAGAGGGAGAAGGAAGGAGTCGTCCAAAACTCTTGGTGTGCAATATCTTCTGGAATTCTTTTATTCCAACGTCCTTCGGGGCCGGAGGTACTTCCGTGAAGAGACAGAGGTGAAGACAGTGAGAGAAGGTGTGGAAGAGAGCAGGAGTCGTACGAAAAAAAACTTGGAGACCCACGAGAGGGTTCTTTTTTTTTTTTTACGAGAAGAGGAGGGAAACTATTCCTTTTTGGGAAGTGTGTCGGTTCTCCCGAGAGAGGAGAAGCCGGGAGAGGAGAGGACTTTTTCGCGACATCTCCGCGCGGCGCAGCCGGGGCTGCTCAGCCGCGGGAGGGCGAATCCTCGGGCGCGAAGCGCGCCGTGGAGGCAAAAACGAAGAAGCGCAGAGTGCGAGAGGGGAGCCATTGATCTCACGATCTCGAAGCGCACGCACGAGAATTGGATTCGTGCGCTCGACGATCCCGCTTCGTCGTCCCCGTCCTCGAAGCGCATCCTGGACAGTTAGGGAGGAGGGGAGCAGAAAGGAGAGGAGGTCTAAATTCGATCGGACGAGGCGAGGGGAGAGGAGAGGAGATCGAGCGAGGAGAGAAGACGATTTTCACCGTTTCCTGGCTAGCGATAGCCACCCCTTCCGCCACTTTCCCTCATCCTTCAGCCAGCCTATTATTCCTTTATCGCTTTTTTCCCGCCATCGCCGGAAACGAGGTGCCCGGGAGGCCAGATTTTTTCTCCGCCTTCTCGAGCGATCCCCGGCGTGGCTCTTGCGAATCGATTTTTTTTTTCTCGTTCCCGCTATACACCCCGTTACGTCTACCTATATATCCCGTACGCGCTATCCCTATTTTTTTCTTTAGGGCCCTTTTCAGGGCCCGCAAGTGTATGAGGCACGTGGCAGCAGCGCCTGGGAGCGGCACTAAACGCATCTGTCCTTTTCAGGACAAATCCCGGGGAGGTTCTCGTCCTTCTCAGGGCGGACTTCCTCGATCTGTCCTTCTCGGGACAAAATAAAGATCCACAACCCCTTTCTTATGGAAGTTCTGAGCGATCTCTTCGTCATTGTATTTACTGAAAAATTCAGATGTTCCAGATCATCGAGGCGACTGAGGATCTTCGATGGTGCCTTTGCTATCTCGAGGGGATGAGGCCTCGTTCGAGATTGACCGATTTAAAACGCTCATATTTTTGTATCCGTTCGATAGTTCCACGCGCCTTCAAGTCTTCCACGTGTCTTCGGCATCCAGATTCTTTCTCCCCGCATTCGTCGATGGAACCGAACTTTGTACCTTCATCGACATACCCCTGTAGGCCGGGGTTTAGAATACGCCTACAGTATCCCCTGCTTGTCGTAAGAGGCGATTAAAAGGGGTTGGTCCGGGGTCGATGACCTCGGACCGTAAAAAGCAATCGTTCAGTTTCGTCGCAAGCTTCTTGCACGTTTCTTTCAAGACTTGCCAGGAACAAAATGTAACGGTTGTTGCTCAAATAAAATACGCAGGTGGAGGTATCGATGTGTTTCATACCCGCCATTCAGAAATTCTTAACGAGAAATCACTATTTCAATAGTCATCGCAACCTCCTGAATTTCTAGACGCAAGAGGAGCGAATTCCTAATCGTGAATCATCCCGACCATCCGAGAATGCGACGTCATCGAGTGGGCCTCTTGTTATCGTCGTTTTACGCAGCGTTTCAACATATCCGATGATTCACTCGGAGTCCCACTTTTACCTTGGGATTCATCGATGTGTGTCAACGATAAGCGCGGCGGTTAAACGTCCCGCTAATGGCCGGCCATTTCGTTCTCTTCGATGGCCTTTGATTCCTCAACTTTTACGATTTTAAGAGCCGGGCCAATTTTTGCGTATGTTATTGCAAAATCCCGCGGTCTTTAGCGCGCGATGTCGTATACGCGAATAGACGCTCGCGCGTTCCTCGAGTTCTACCTTCGGAAGTTCACGTCTCGCGCGGCTAACTCGCCATTTGGCCACTCGCCAATTCTCCTCCAAGCGATACTGACCGTCAATGCCCTTTGTTTTCGCGATAAATCCTTCGCATAGCACGTACGCGCGTCTTTAAAGAATCTCGAAACGTGCTGGAAACGTAGCAGGCGCGATGAATCGTGCTCAAATATTCCGTCGTAAAAATTCCGCGAATCGTTCAGTTTTCAGGGGGAACACTTCGAGGTCAGGATTTAATTTATCTCTCCTCGCTTATTCGGAGGGATCGGTGGGGAGTGCTGAGTAACGCTAACACGCTTCTTGGAAAAGTAGTATATTTCGCAGAGTACAATGCATCGATTACAGATAGCGCGCTCGAGAGGCTCTCGATACGCGGTAGAAAAAGGGGGGCTCGTGCAAAAATCCTTCGCGGACAGATAAAGCATCGGGGCGATCCGCGTTCTTAATAACAGCCGATAACGGGCTTACAAGTGCCGTGGGACTTTCCAGATTTCCACGGTCCCCCTGGTGTCCCCAACGGCCAGCACGTCTCTGCAAGCGGAATCGAGACAATATTATTTCACCGTACCAGCGCCAGGCCGTTTCGCAAGGCCTATCCGAGAGGACGTCACGACGATAAAAGCGTATCTCGAAGATTAAAAACAAAATACCAGTGCGAGATCGCGCGTTTGTCGCTGATGGCTGTTGGAGCGAAAACACATTCCCGTTATCTGCTCGCTATATATAGTCGCCTCGCGTAAACAATGTCAGAAGCAAAGTCAAAGGCGGTCGATGCCCTCCGGCTGAACCCTTGGGTATCAGGTGCGAGCGCGCAAGGTAGCGGGGGCGGAGGGCGGAGGGCGGAGGGTGGAGGGTGGAAGGGGTTGTTGAGTGGCTTCTCGAGCGTACCTCTTGGAATTGACGCGCAGGCAGCTGGCGTTCTCCCTCTCGGAGCCTTCGAACTTTAACTTCGTCACCGGCTTGCAATCCCTGACGTTGTACAAATTTATCTTTGGCTCCGCTCCGTAGGCCGCGAACACGTCGCGATTGCCGAGCATCCACGCGAGGCCCACGGTGGTGTTGTTCACCGATATGGATCGCTGACTCGAGTTCTGAGCGTCGAATAAGGTTCGTTGGGTGTACAACTTTGCAAGGATGGACTTTGAATCGTATATGTGTAACCAGTTTTTTTTTTTTTTTATAATGAAGCCTCGAATTTCGGAAGGAAAGTTGTACGCCTAATATATTCTTGTAAATCATTTCTCATATGCTCGTCGACTTCCATCGAGTTAGCTTCGTCTCAGAGTAGTACTCTCCTCGGTTTGTCCTCACCTGTTCGATGTCATAGACGCGTATTTCGTTATCCGTGCCCACGGTGATGAATAAATCCGAGGTGGGATGACACTTGACGCACGTGACGCTCCCCTCGTGCCTCTCGTACTCGTCCAGCACAGGGTCCTGGAGGGTGTCGTCGCCTTTGGTCGTAAAGCGTCGATAAGATAGCCACGAGGACCAAGTGTCCATGAGCCAAAGCAACCGTACCTTCGATAGGAACACCGCGATCCAGGGAACACTTGTAAACCCCACCGCACAAGGTGCCCACGATGAAGATCGTGGAGTCCTTGGAGGAGAAGTCGAAGCTCGTGATCCAAAGACCGGATTCCACCGCTCGCTCGCGCCTTCCTCCGGCGCTTCTTGGCCTCGTATTTTCCGCAGGGTTGTGCTCCTTGGCTAGCTTGAATCTAGATCGATAAAGATAGTACCAGGGCGCAGCTCTCGAGGCTTCGCTTCGACGCCGAACTCACCTTCTGTACGGACGAACCGTCGTGAAATTCGCCACCAGCTTGTGGATCAGGATGTAACCGTCCTTGCTGGAGCTCACCAAGAGGGACACGTCGTTCAGAGTTCGCGTCAGCCAGGACAACTGCGAGACCGCGTCGCCGTGCGTGTAAACCGACACGGGTGTGACCGAATCGTCCTCTCGTAGGTTCCAGACGAGGACATCGCCTGTTGGGAGACGAATAGTTCGGAATAGTTCGAATAGTCAGGGAATCGAATAGTCAGTGGAATTGACCGTTGAATAAACCAGCCGCCAGGATGGAAGGTTCGACAGGATGATAGGATATCGTCGTGACGCATGCGTCCGTTTCCAGGGTTTTCCTCGACGCCTCGGTGAAGCTGCCATCTCGAGTGCTCTTGTACAGCTGAATCCTCGAGAGATGGTCGCACCAGTTTTCGTGATAGGCGACGCTGTGAGATACGGCCAAAGTCCCGCCCGCGACGCTCCAGGATAAATCGCTGACTTTCGCCTATAAAGAGTATTTCGAAATTAATCCACGGTCAGCACTGATTAGCAGGAGTAGAATAAAAGGATAAAAAGGGTTAATACGTACTCGCGATCCACCTTCGGTTATGGTGCTTAGTCGTTGCAGCAGCTCTGTACTTGCAGAAGCCACCTGGTCGCTGTGCGGCTCGTAATCGTTAAAAGCACTGCTTTCATGAGCCTTATCCAGCACAGCCAATACACCTGGTGTAACTCTCTTCAGGAAGTCCGCCAGTTTGTCGTAGTCCACCTCCGTTCTCTTTCTATGCTCGTTTACGGTCTGAGTCTGCAAAAGAGCAGTACCCTCGTAAGCCCCCTACGCAAAGGATAATGCGACAAATCTAAGAACCTTACATCGTTTCGTCAGCTTACCTCTACAGTTCTCGTTTCCACGGTCTGTGCGTCGTTCGAGGTGTAAACCACTTCTGTCGTCTGGCAATTGGCGGTCCTCTCCGATCTGAAATACAGCGAATGGAGTAGCAAAATGACGCTGCTCCTGGAAACGGAGCGGCGGTGAGGGCTCTAGGATTTTCATTTCCTTGCAGCCAGCAACTCACTTTAGGATCGACACCTGAGAATTAAAGCTCACTGTGTCCGATGAGCGATCGTCGAACATCGTCGAGCAGAGTTTGGACCAGGTATCGGTTAGCTACGCGTATTCGCACGATTCGCAAAGTACTTTCGAGGCTAGACTCGGGCTTCCAGCGCTGTTCATTCGGGAGGGCGCAGCGGTTTGGCGGAAGGGAGGAAAAGCAAGGAGCCCCTGCACGGAGGGCGGCTCTTCGCTCGTGATCCTAGTTCCGCGATTCGCGCATATGTGTACTCGTCGAGCAGAATGTAGGTCACCAGCTGATCGACAATGACCCGCCATCTGACCGCCATTATTTCCACTATATCCATTGATTTATCGACGGCAGCGAGCGAAAACGAATTAGCGAATTAATCGGCCCGATCGAACCGAAATAATTCCCAAACGCAGCGTGCACGGTCCTTCGCAAAAATCGCACCCGCCTCGTTAAAAACGTTGCATAAATATCGCCATGTACGCAAGGTAAAGTCACGTTTCCCCCGTCCCTGGCTAACCACTATATTCAATACTTTCGCTCAGAGCGACTTTCCGTCGGTAGAAACTGTTTGTCTCGTCTTCCATTCGATCCCAGTATCTTCAGCAGTATCCTTGGTCAACCCTAGTATCCTTCGATTCCGCGTAACACCATAGAGAAAGGTGAGAAAAGCCAATCCCTCGAGTAGCCAAGGAGCCCTTCGGCGATCGGCATTTGGCGTCTCGACGAACTCAAACGCGCATCGATAATCGTCTAAGACCCGTCCTCGAGCTGCGGTTTTTGGAAAGCCATATTAACCGTAGGATTTCAAAGGAGCCGCGACATGGGGAAGAAGGTAATCTCGGTGGGGACACATGCATTAATCGCGTACTTCAATTACGGCGGATTGCGCGCGCACGGCTGATGGCGACCGTATCGTGTTCTCGCTCCTCGGTCAAGCAAGTGTCCTCCGCTCTTCGAGGAAGGCACCGCCGTCGCTGATCGTGCAAGGAAATCGGCCTCCCCTGCGCGCGACTCCACGGTCGACGTCCTTCTCGTCTAACCGGTTACACCAAGCCACCAAGACGAAGCTCAAAATGCCGCTGGTGAGTTCGATTGCCCCCTTGCCAATCCGCTCCACTTTCGTTCCTCGCCCCAGTCGTCGGCCTCTCTTCGAGGTCCGATCCGTGGCTCGTCAAATCCCACCAGAGCCTCTCCTTCGTCCTCAGCCCTCGAAAGGTCGGCCCTTCTGTTCTCCAAACTTGCCACTGACGGTGCACGAACCTTGGGCGCGGTTTTGTGGTTAGACCTGGTGTGCGAATCCGCGGCCGACGGACGGTGAGTTTGGAGAATTTCGGCCGTTTCCTGGGTTTGTTCCTCGGTCTGATTGGGCGAAGGTGGTCGGAGTGACGTTATTGAGAGTTTTGCGTGTCTGTGTTGAGCAGGGCAACCACGCTGCCCTTACACCCCTGGAGGACATGTCTGCTGGTAGAGGACAGGCGGGTGGAGGGCCTCCTCAAAATTGTCAGAAGGTTTTTATACAGCGCGACTACACCGATGGGACAGTGGTCAAGTTTCAGACTCGGTTTCCGACCGAGCTGGAGAGCAGGGTGAGCGAATACTTGCGTATGGATTCTTTGGCGTAGCTTGAGTATAGACTTTCCACGATGATCGTTAGGAAGATGAACTTAGAAGCTGTTTGTTAAAGCTTTATGTTCCAGGGATAGTCCTCGGGACATTAAAATTATTTATGGTTGTACGGACAGTGGTAATCGCCGACGGTCCATAGAGAGAACCATCCCTGGATCGTACGGCGTACGCTAGATCGCTCTTCTCTTGGATAATTTCTATTTGTCGGATACACTACCTCATCCGTACACTCCTGTGCTGTACGCACTGTACCTATGTACATATGTTCTGCAAAATAAATTAATGGCCAAAATTCGATTTAGCTGGACAGGCAGTCGTTCGAGTACACGATCAACCAGCTGAACAACTACTTCGCGGAGGCGGAGAGGGCCAGCTGCTCGACCTATTGCGAGGGCTGCCTGGCATGCCTGACGGGCTACCTGATCTACATCTGCACCGAGACGCACTACGAGAAGTGCCTGCGGAAGGTGGCCAAGTTCGTGAGCGAACAGAACGACAGGGTTTACAAGCCGCGGGGGTTGCTGCTGACGGACCCGACGACCCGCGGGCTCAGGCTAATAGAGATCTCGGTGCTGGACAGGCCCGCGTCGTGACTGCATATCAGCCGATCCAGGGAGTTCTTCATGTGACCCGCGCACTTCTGCCACTTCGCCAGAATCACAGAGACAAGCGTCTACCAACAGGATCGCCTCGCGCTCCAGGAAAGCCCGGAAGGTCCTCCGAGCCGCGAGGAGAGGCGACCCCAGGGGAAACTCTGCTGAGCGACGTCCCGCGGTGCCAGGCCACGGTGTCCTCGCTCCAGGTACGCGTCCTCGTACCTTCGAAGGCCTCGAGAACGCTCTTTCGTTCCTCCTCGGAGCTCGACGCGAGCACCGAGCGACTCCTCGGGACTCTGCGCGATCGAGGAACGCCTTTTGGCACTCCCCTCCATCGGCCTCTCGGACTCTCCGAGGGAACGAAGGGGCCCTTCGACCCTGGCCGTGCCTCCGGATCGAAGATCCCCGGGGTTCGTGCACTACAGCCTAATGGCCAGCGAGGCCCGACAAGTGCACGGCCACGGTGTTCCGCGAGTTCAATTTTGTACGCTTCGAGAGACGCAGGGGAGTCATAGTAGGAGAGGCTCCGGGGCTCTGGCCGCCTAAGATGGCCACGACATTGAAATGGGGACGTTGTTCACCGAGAGCGCCGCCTCGTCGCGCGCGCGAGATTCACGTAGATTTCTTTTGACCTTCGCTCCTCCGAGACCTTGCAGTCGCCGCAGTCGATCGAGGACGACGGTGTCTCCGCCTGCTGCGTTTTGCCAAGGAGCAGCCACGCCGAGAGCCGTTCTATCCCCTTCCGCGACCACCGTATCTTCCACCGTGCTCCCATCCCCAGGGAGCGCAGGCCGACCTACATCGATTTCGAGCGCCACGATCCGCCGGGGAGACCGAATCCGATCGGGATTTACTGGCACAACCGACTGCGCTGAGACGTCCAGGGATTGGCTGAGATCGATTTAGAGGGAGAAGGGAGCTGAGATTATCCCGCAGGGACGCGCCTCCCATTGTGATCAAGGATCGACGGGCGCGATCCGCCCGGGACCTTACCGCCATCGCGCGAACGCGCAGACAGACCGGCCGAATGTACTTGCGTTCTCGTTCAAGCGCGTATCCGTGCTCGCCTCGCGACGCGCGAGCCAACGGTGTATATATGTATATGTATATGTATATGTATTTCGTCCTACGATAAGCTGGCCTCTCCTTCGATCGATCGGATCCGCGCGATCGAAGCGGCGAGGGTCCTTTGGGCGGCCCGAGGAACGGAGGAGGAAGAGCGAGAGCGAGGGAGCGAGACGAGGCGACGAGCGAGCGGATCAATGAGATTTTCTATTCGCCCCTTCCGTCGTCAGGTTCCAAGCCCAACCGCGGCCCCCGCCTCTCGACCGGGGAGGCACCTCGCGCCTACCTCGCGGCGGACCTTGTGTTTCTCGAGAATTCGCCCTCGTCCTTGGTCACAATGAGCGCGCGGCCTGCGCTGCGTAACTCCGCGACGTCCTCGAAGGATCTTGCCAAATAGCCGCGCCACTGCCTCCTACTTCCTGATACCGGTTAACGAGGAGGAATCAGCCTGGGGACGAGTGGAAGCACCAGCTCGCCCTCGTTCTTCTTCCGGTCGTCGCGGTCTTATGCACGCGGGCCTCTTGACTCGACGCTACCGATCGGTCGCGCGCGAGTCGTGTAAATAGCGAACTAATCATCGACGTAATGGAGTATCGAGAGAGAATCGATTTGTTACACTTAATTTAATCGTAGGACCAAACATGTTTGATGATTCGTTACCGTAACGGACGCCCGTCATTCGAGTGTAATTTCTAAATGTTTTAATAATAAAAGGTGCGTAAAAGACGATCCGGCTCCCAGATCGATCTGCTCTCGTAATTCGTGGCCCCGGGTTCTCCAAGTTTCCAGGAACCGAGGACGCTGTGAAAGGACACCCAGATTTTATTTAATCGTGTGCAACAATTTCTGACAGGCATATCCATTCGTGGCTATATCAAAAGACTAGAAACCAGTCTCGATCGTATCCCCAAGGACGATCGGGGAGGGTGAACGTTGCTGGACTCTTCGTTCCCCGACTCGCATCGGCTTCTCGGTTCCCCTCGTGGATGTTTCTTCTCTCGCAGGTCCCGCCGGCTCGAGCAGCTGCGATCTCCCGGTGGCTCGGCTAACGAGGAGGTGGGAGCTAACGAAATTCAGCGATGGAATCGAATGTGAAAAACCCGCGTCGTGCCTTCGAAGTCCAGGATCGTTGACGTATAAAACTGGAACGCGAAACGATCGGTGGGCTCGCGCTTCTGTTTCTCTTCCTCTTCACGGCCGTGCTAGTTACTCGAGTGTCGATCGAATCCCATACACTCGGCGCTCCACGATCGAGGCATCGGCTTGGAATTTTATTCTCGTCTCTAACGCGTCCCCATCTTTTGATTACTCTATTTTTATTTACAAGTTCCCCGCTTCTCGCCCACTTTTAGACCGATTTTAGACGCTTCGACGATGACTCTGCGCGGAGAGCTGCGCGTCCGAGAGTGCTGCCAATGCTACGCCAACCCTGAGGTCCTCTCCGGCCAGAAATACAGCCTTCTTGCGAGCGCACCGACCCCGATTTCATTCCCCGAACTAGCCTATGATATCGAGACGTAATACAAAAAGATTGTCAAAATCGAATTTATACCCCCGTCGACGTTCGATTAACATATTCACATCTGTTCTACGTTGCGGTTATGAGCAATGTCGGTTTGAAGCGCGACGCCTGGGGTGGCCATCCGAGCAAATCGCGGACTGCTCGAAAAAACGAAGGACAACGTCCTCTCGGTCGTGGCTCCACCGCATAGGAACGCCCGACGAGGACAGAGGCGGGCTCTTAGACGTAAGTAACAAAAGCTGGATCGTCAGCGTGGACTTTCGCGGAGTCGATCCTTCGAGGGACTCGACCGAGAAATCGAAGAGATGGAGGCCATCCCAGCGATCGTCCGCCTTTTTAGCTACCTAGCCATCGACTAAACGTACGCTATGTATAATACGTATGCTACACTCTTCTCTTAAGATCTACGAACGACAGTCTTAGGGTCTTCTTACGTTCTACTCCACGAGACTCTTCGTCCTTCGACAAATCCTACCTTCCGTCTCCGCATTTTGATTCGACCTTTCTCCATCATCGATACTCGACCCGCCCGATTATCCGCTTCCGCGCTACGCCTAAGGTAAAAATATTCTCACGCACCGTGCCTCCCCCTCTTTCTCTCGTAAAAAATCTTTTAATGCCACGTTCAAAGGCTGTCTCCCAAAATTTCACCCAGCAAAGCCGAACCAAAGCTCAGCCAGGACGCAAGACTCTGGCCGCGCGCATCTTGCGCGTTAGAAAATAAAGGACCAGTCGACGTGTCGAGGGAAGAGCCAACGATCGATAGGAAAAGCCCCGAGCGCTTCGACGCTCGAGGTTCAGTGTCACCGCTGGCTCGACATCCCAGATGCGAGGATCGACGTTCCTCCCGGCCCTCGGTCCTCTCAGACCCCCGAGGCCCAACGCGTTGAAGGGAGACTTTCCAGGAGTCCCATCGCGACTCTCAACCCTCACTCAGGTATGCTCTCCAAGCTCGTCGCCGTATGCCGTCAAGTCAGCATGCACAGCTTGCTCTTGCTCTTTCTCTCCGGCATCGGAGCTTTGGACTTGCTCGCGTCTTCGGAACTGCTTCTGGCGTTCATAGACCTGCTGATGCGGTGCCTGACTCCCTTGCTCAGGGTGCAGCCGCCTTTCCTCAGGGACGTGAACCTCCCCAGGCTGGATTTCTCCGGCACGTCCCTCCTGTCCGCGTGCGCGCAATTCAGCGTGGTCACCGTGAACTCGATGTCCTTGGGCTCGAAGGCGACGAACTCCTCGACCGGCTCGTCGATGGTGTCCCTGTCGATCCACGTCAGGCCCATCTCGACCTTCTCCGCCAGGTCCTGCCAGTGCCTTCTGTTCTCCATGGTGCCCTCGTAGAGCGGCATGATCCAAGGGAAGGTCTCGGACATGACTTTGTAGAGCGGCATGCATATGACGTCGATGAAGCCGACCTGCATTTGCGGGAGTTCGTCCCTCCTCTCACGGTCCATCATGGCCACGGGTTGTTGGTTCAGCTGGAGCCTCTCCAGGTCGCCCTGGTCGAAGAACTCGTCGGCTACTAGCTTCGCTACTCGGTGCTGCACCTCCCAGGGCTTTGCTATGGCGCTCACGTCGCAGGCCGTCATCATCATGCCGCAGAGAACTGCGCGGGAAAGGCGGTGTTGGGTTTTTAAGAAATATTTTAAAGGTTTAAAGGGTTTGAGAAGGACTTACGTTCCTTCTTCTCCTCGCTCTGCCAGTCGAATTCACCCTCGTCTATCAGCTCCATGAAGCGGTTCTTCTTCTTAAAGTACACCGCCAAGTCCGTGGAGAGGATCGCGCTCTCGACGACCTTCATCACCCTTCTGTAGTCCTCCATCGAGAGACTTTGAAAGATATTGTTGCTGTCCGAGTTGAGGATCATGACGCACTGGTCAAAGTGGTGGTGCTCCATCGTACTGGTCGAGTAGAGGATCGCCAGCGGAGACTCCGTCTTGGTTTGGAAGGCGTTGTTGGTGCCACGATGATCGAGATCGTGGCAGAGGCAAGCGACCAGAAGGCCCAGGATCTCCAGGTCCGTCATGAACTGCTCCATCTTCCCGGTCTTCAGGATGGCGAACATCGTTTGGGCGACGTTCAGAGCGTGCCTCCAATTGTGATACTTTACAGGCCTGCCAGGAAGATTATAAAGTAGACCTTCCACTAGGGGGAGAAAAAAACCCAAACACCCCTTTGCTCTACCTGTAATTCTTCTTCACACTCAGGATCCACCTGCAAAGGACCTCGTAGGGTATGTGGAACTTCTGTATGAGGTTGCACTGCTTGAACATCCTGATGGTGGCCCTGCAGGTGTCCTCGTCCGTCAGGTCGAAGTCGATGAAGGTGAAGCTGTAGAGATTGAAGGTCTCGGCCGAGGGTATGGCGTCGGACGTCAGTTTGAGGGCGTCGTCGTTGTTGGCCGTCGCGTGGTAGCTCAGACACTCGAGGGCCACCTTCTGCTTGGCCATCAGCTTGCAGGCCGACTCGTACATCTGCGTGTTGTGGATCCCAAGGCCGCAGAAGATGGCGAAGGCCTCGAAGATGGAGACATCGGAGTCCGTGAAGGAGGTCCCATTGTCCTGCGCATACGTCGAGTGTCTCTCGAATGCGATAGGCGTGGAGCAAGTTCTGAGGGGAAGGCTGGAAATATTTCCCTCGCCCACCACCGCTAATCCTTCGAAGCTTTGGAAACGTAGACAGGGGCGTGGGGAAATTAAAGGAAGCCGTACTCTCGTTTTATCTACGTCTCTCAGCTCGTTTGACGCTTCTCCAAAGGTATTAACGGAAGCCGGGAATAGTGTCTGGTGGCGGTAAGAGAGCCACGCAGAGGATTACGGCACCTTGGCTCGCAATATCCTCGACGTACCGCGTCTATCGCGCGGTCCTAGGTGCTTCGTCAAGTACCCTTTCGTTCGTTAATTTTCGACATCGATTGCCAAGCTCATTTGGCCCAGGACCAGCTATTTAAAGTGGCTTCCGTTAAGAGTTATGATACACGTATCGCGTGGAAGAGCCATCTGTGATGGGATTCGAAGCAGGCCTCTATCCACTAGACCACCGTAGCACTGCGCAGTACCTTGATTCTTCGAGAGGAACTTAGATGAAGCTCGACGTACCTTGTTGATCAGCTGCGCGACACCTATCACGCTCCTCTGTCCATTGACGATCGGCATGCAGAGGATGCTCTTGATCAGTTCTGCTCCCGTCTGGATGATGTCCCTCTTCAGCCAGGTGGCCACGTCGCCGATGTTGAGGATCTGACCGGTCGCCGCCACGTATCTGGCGATCTGACCGAGTGGACTGGAGAGATCGCCGCTGCTGGGTCGATAGACCCTCGCTTCTTCGGTCTCGTTGTCCATCTCGAAGACCATGGTGAACTTGCTGCTCTCGTTGGTGCTCTGAAAATCGAAGAGGGACGAGAATAGCGCGATTTTCCCTCGAACTCCACTCGCGAGGCTGCGATTTATCTCGTCGCGGGTCTCGAGCGGATTAGCGTGACTCACGTGCTGCTGAAAAATGTCCTCCATCTCGATGTTGTTGCTCTGAGCCGGCGAGAAAGAGAAAAACTTCGTGAGACTTAGGTAGTAAAGCGTGACGGCATGTCACTCACCTCTCTTCTGGACAGCGGCTTCCTGCTCTCCTGCACCGACTTCCCTGGACGTTCGACGATCTTCTCGAGGTGTCCCTGAAACGAAACTTCGGACATCTTAATAAACCCCGCCAGGAAGGCCCCGCCTTTCCCTCCGAATGGCGATCGCTCGATGAACATCCCGATCGAATCGTGACCTTAACTTGGCTTTTCTTCCAAGCACGCGTCCATTGATATATTGTACCTTTATAGGCGTCGATTTGTCTCGAGACTTGATTTATAGTGTTCTGGATGGAGGACACTCCCCCTGTGGGCGGGGGGAATAGAATTCGCCCACAGTATCCCCTGCTTGTAGTAAGAGGCTACTAAAAGGGGTTGGGAGCGGGTTAAGAACACCCTCCCGTAAAAAAATGTAGCGGCTGTGGAATCTCGGGGATGTCGAGGGCCAAACGAGATTGCGCAGTCGTCGATCGTCAAGATCAAAGTGTAGATGAAGTCCAGATAACGTTTATGCAAACGTGTCTGTAGTGCTTTTACATTTTACTTAGGCGTTTTCGCCGTTCTCGTTCGACTGTCACGATTCGAATGGGTCAGGACTCCTTGCACTTGGCGCCTCGGTTGGATAGGTCAACTTACTGCCTCGCCACAGTCGAGATCCAGGAGGTAAACCGCGCACCTCTTGCACTTGAGCAACTCTTTGGCCTCGGTCATGATCTTCGTCACCAGGCACTCGAGGTTGTTCTGCTCCTCGAATATGTTCCTCGCCAGGTTCAGGAGTATCTGGTTTCTCCTGTACTCCTGCACGGAGAGCTCGAACAGCTGGGCATTCTGGATGCCAATTCCGCAGAAGGTTAGGTATCTGAGGAGAAACGATCGTGGATTAGCTCGATGAGGGACAAGGGTTAGGTTCTTCGCGGACCTCTGGAACACCTCGACGTCTCTGTTGGTGAACTCGTTGCTGCCATTGGTCTTGTTAATGATCTGCGCCACGCCGATGACGTCGCCCTCGTAGTTGCAAATCGGCATCGAGAGTATCAGGGTGGTCTTGTATCCTGTGCGCATATCGATCGTGCTGTTGAATCTCGGATCCTGAAAGGTGTTATGGAATATTCGTCCCACGATTTAGACGAGTCCAGCCGCGGGTTGAGAAGC
Organism: Ampulex compressa; assembly: GCA_038496175.1. NCBI lineage: Eukaryota > Metazoa > Arthropoda > Insecta > Hymenoptera > Ampulicidae > Ampulex > Ampulex compressa. The sequence continues at coordinate 269,501 of JBCFXI010000022.1, read as the reverse complement.
TTCAAAAGGTTTAACCCCTTGTCGATCACGAATCGTCAGGGGAGAATTAGTTAATCGAAGTCGATCGACATTGACAAGGGATTAAGAAAATGTCTTGGGTTACTGAAGGATCAAACGAGGTGGAGGAGACCTTGTATGCGTCCTTGATGTTGATGATCTCCTTCGTCTGGGCGACGTAGCCGGCTATTCCAACGCCAAAGGGGATCTTGATCTCTTCGTTCTTCGCGCGTTGGACGGCCTCCTCGAGTTCCGTCTCTTGCGTCACGTCGAACAGCTTGGCCACTAGGTATCTATCCTCCAATGGTCCCTTCGCCAGGAACAGACTGCCCCGATCGGCGTGGGTCAGCAAGCCCACGTTCACCAGGATCTTGTGGCAGAGCACGTTGATGTCCAGCTCGTTGGCCACGTCCCTGATGAGTTCCATGAAGAGATCGCTCTCGTCCAACATGTTGAGCTCCTCTCTTCGACCCACCAAGGACGTGTAGGTTCTGGAAAATCTCCTTTGGATATCATTCGCTCCCTTTCGACGCTCGACAACTCGTGGCTTTGAAGGAAATGGAAGGAGTCTACCTGCTGGGACTTCTGCTACGTTTGGCGGGAGAGCTGGAGGCCAGCCAGGTTTGAAACAAGTCCGAGGTGACGCTGTTGCGCTTACTTCGAGACAGGATGCTCTCCTCGTGATGCAAGTTTGGCGCGGACGATTTGCTCCGCTGCAAAGTCGAGCCCTGCAGCCTCTGCCTTAGCTCGAAGCTCGCCCTTTCTCGAAACCACATTTCCGCCATGTCGGGGTGCGCCTCTAAGTATCTGTTTATATCCAGAAGTCGCGGGATTTCAGAGGGAAAAGATGTCACAGGTCGAAAAATCATACTTAATAAAGAATAGGAGAAAGTAAAATCCGTGAAACGCGCGTAAGTCAAATAGCCTTGAGCAGCTATGGAATATATAGAAGAAAATAGTCAGGGGTAATATATCGCATATATCAAACACGTTTCGAAGATTTATAAACCCCTTTCCTTCGAGTTATTTTGCAGCTTCCAAAGAGGTGGAGCATTTATCTCCCAGTGAGTGAAATTAACTGGACGCTTACCTCCCGACCCTCTCCATGGTGATGCCATCGTCCTCGTCGTACTCGTGTATCGTGTCCTGGCAGCTGATCCTCTTGCTCCTACAGAGCCTGGCGATGTCGCCCTCCTTGATCTCAGTCTTCGTGCTCGTGCTTACAGGTAGTTTTGATTCTTCTCTCGCGCAGCTGTTCGCCTCGCTCGAGCTCTCGTGCGAGCTGTTGGCCTCCTCGAGATTCGAGGAGCCCACCAGCTGGCACTCGCTTCTTCCCGGGGCTTTCGAGGACATCGACCTCGTCGAGATCTTCATCGCCTCGAAGCCCTCGAGATTGTTGTTGTGATTCACCTGCAGAGTCGAGGGGTTCGAGAGCAGGGTTCGACGTCTGGGGTCGATCCAAAGGAAATTCGACGTACCTCCGCATCCGCCTCCTCGGACAGCTCCTCGTCCACTTCGTCGTCGGCCTCCATATCACCTCGCGCGGAGATCGATGATCATCGAGAGAAGGCGAGGGTACGACGGACTCGAAGAAGGAGGATATCAAGGGGAGGAAGGACCTCCGATCATCGTGCCCCTTTTCTCGCCCTTTCCAAGCCTCTTGTGCAGCCTTGAGCGCGCAAGGCCCGGCCGGTTACATCCTGTAATATTTCTTCGATCCTCAGAAACTCCTCGTTCCTCCTTCACGTTTATTCAATCGGTATATTAAAGAGGGATGCAGCGGAATTTACGGGTCCACGTAAATTTCCAAGCGCGTCAGAAGAAATCCGGCGAAGGAAAAATCTATCCGCGTATATGGATGGTGCTTTTTTTTTTTTTTGTAAATTACTGTTTTAGCATCGTCCGCTCAGGTTACGAGTGGCGTTTGAGCGCCCCATCGTTCGTGCTGGCAAGGAGAGCCGGCTCTCACGAATATCATATACACGCGTAGATACGATATACAACAAAAGTACAACCCTCGTAACTCTCGTGGACACCGACCACCTTTCTCCCCCAGGCGGGATCGAAGGCAACGACTCGCGAGGGAAATCCTCGGTCTAATCTCTGAATTATGAAATTGCGCGATTCAATATTCAAGGCCCGTCGGCGGTTTAAGGCCGAAATGGAAGCGTCGAGATCAATCCTGCGTTCTCCTAAGTCGATAAAGAGCCGGGCAAGGATCATCGATTCCCAAAGTAGCCATACTCAACCTTTTGGTTCCTCGAGGTACGCGCATATTCGATCAACGAAAAAGCATCCTTCGAGCATGGCTTTATATATATCGCCATGCATATTCGCTCTATTATGCCACGTATCGCTTACGTGCTGCGCGCGAAACACCTGCTCGCCTCTAGATCGAGTATGGCTGGCCTCGAGGCACTCGGGGTGCTGCTCTTTATACTTTACGCTAGGCTGCCTTAGATAAAGAACGGGAGGATGCGAGGTACCTGCAGAAATACCGGGTGTTCTCTCGCGCGCTCGCCACGCTCGAGGAGCGAGAATCCGTTCGAAGGAGCATCGTGGGGTTTTTATCGCCTTCCTCGGTCCTGCCAGCGACGATCTTTGCTCTCAGGGCTCCTCGTCCTTCGAAGCGCGGGATCCGCGCTCAGTTTCGAGAGTAGGATCCGCGGTTCGAGCGGCCATCGAGCGGTTCCGTTTGCCGTTATTTATTTACCGTAATTTGCCGCGCGAAAGATCTTCAAAGATCGGTGAAAGGTTGGCCGATCCCACGACCGGTTTAAAACTCTTTGACGCTTTTTCTCTCCCGCTCGCCCGGTATATCCGGCGAGTACGCAGCGCGCTTTTGATGCATCCCTGGATCTGCAATGGACCGAAAATTAATTCTTTGTGCAGCGCCGAGGCGTCGATGCGATCCTCGTAATGATTTAATTTTACTCAAGACACCGCTCCGGCCGCGCGGCTCCCGCAAGCGGGCAGGACTCTTTCGAGAGTTTTACCTCGCCGATATTTCGCGTCCCTCGCTCGAGATTCTTGCGGGGCGAATTAGCGGGAGAGCTGCTCCCGTGGGTTCCCGGGGAGAGGTGGGAGTCGCGAAGGAAGGCTTTGTAAATTCCCTCCGCTTCGTCCCCGGCAAAGAGCGAGGCCCTCTGGCCAAAGGGGGAGGGGGGGGGGGGGGGGGGGGGGGGCGGGGCGAACACACACACCGGGCC